>JAOEHY010031935.1:8003-57369 GCA_025447955.1 Psilopsiagon aurifrons | reverse complement strand
TGCACACAATACTCCAAGTGAGGTCTCACAAGAGCAGAGTAGAGGGACAGGATCACCTCCCTCGACCTGCTGGTCACTCTCCTTTTGATGCAGCCCAGGATATGGTTGGCTTTCTGGGCTCAAGCGCACACTGCAGCCGGCTCATGTTCATTTTTCCATCGACCAACACCCCCAAGTCCTTCTGCGCAGGGCTGCCCTCAATCTCTTGTCTGCCCAACCTGCAGCTCTGCCTGGGATTGCTCCGACCCAGGTGTAGGACCATGCATTTGGCATGGTTAAACTTCATCAGGTCGGCATCAGCCCACCTCACAAGTGTGTCAAGGCCCCTCTGGATGCCATTCCTTCCCTCCAGCGTATCAACCGAACCACCCAGCTTAGTGTCATCTGCAAAGTTGCTGAGGGCGCACTCAATCCCACTGTCCATGTTACTGACAAAGTTGTTGAACAAGACCAGTCCCAGCACTGATGCCTGAGGGACACCACTTGTTACTGGTCTCCAGCTGGACATTGTTATGTTTTGTTTCTATTTCATACAGGTGTTCAAAACCACTGCTACTTATCAAGAGTTCACCCTTGAAGCTGCACTTAAAAACATTGACAAGATGTCCAGTGAGCTGAAAAAAATGACTGGTAATTCTGAATTCCTTGTCCACTTAAACACAGGTTACAGACTGTCCAGTTGTGAATAGCTTGGCTTTCTGCATCATGCATCTGTTTTGTATTCTAATGAAACAATGCAGCTGCTCTTTTGGTTTGAAAAATTAAACAGTAGTTGCATAGAAGTGGAATCATATTGGCTAACCATGGTGAAAACCTGGTATGCAGTCAAAGTCATTCCTTTGTGGGAACAATAATCCTTTTCTAGTATAAAGATTAGCAGTATGCTAACATCAAACTTTATTTCACCATCCTGAGGTAAAGAAAACAAGGCAACCCTTTGGATGTTTTAAAGTGTTGGTGGATGAACACTTCAGAAAGTGCTGTATATAAACTGTCTTTCGCTTAGCATCTACCATTCAATAGACATACTAGTGATATGCTGCCCTTTGTCTTTCAGCAAAAAGCCAGCTACTGCTTTGTGAGCTTATTCTGAATTTCAACCATCCTGTGAAGGCCAAAAATTTAAGAGAAGCTGAAGAAAAACCATGGAGTTTGACAGATTAAGTAATAACATCCATTTTCATGCAGCATCTTCTATTAATACTGCTTCAGTTTGAACTGTAAATTGATAATACGCTTTCCTGCAGTTAGGCTGTTCTTATTTTAAACTGAAAATATGGAGTGAAAAATGCCATAAGTAGGTTATTTATCTTGAGAGGGGTTTTTTTAACCCAAATTTAGCCCACTAGGGCTAGAAAAATTGATAGAATTAACTAGAGAGGTCGAGGATCTGGGCCTGAAGGTTTTCACGTGTCGTGGTCTCCTTTTAAACAAAGATGTACTGGAACAGTAATAAAAGATTTTCAGTCACTTCAAGTCAAGACATTGCTCTCTTTTCTCAGTTGTGCTCTGGAAAACGGGATAAGGAACAGTCTGTAGAGGAGGAACTGCAAGTTGTCATTTGATCTTCCTTTCTCATTCGGCAAGTGCTGCTGAGGAAGGGGGCAAAGAGCAGATTTCTTCTGGTAAACCAAAAGTACTTTCATTCTGGAAAGTCTGCTGTGACTTTCTTGTTTATATGTCTGAATACTCTGTTCTGAAATCTCAGCCCAAAATCTGAGTAGCCAGTATTTTCGTGTAGTTCACTGTAATCAATATTCAATCTTACTTTACTTGTGGATGTGTTTGAATGTTGAGGTGTGGTTTTTATTCATATACAAATATATTTCTCTGAATAATCAACTCAAGATTCACTTTGCTGAAAAAAAATGAGCAGTGGTATATATGTTGTCCTGGTTTGCATTATATTTCTCATTCACTAAGGGGTTGTTTTCAAATAAATCTAACACAGTTCAATGGCAGGTGGTTTTGCGCTGTCAGATTTGCTAGGCAGTGCAGTGAAATACAATTGCAACCTCTGGCTCACAGAGTCAGTGTTAATCTGGAGGACGCTCTTAATTTTAGCATGGTTTGTAAAACACATATTAGACCTGACTCTTCTCTCACAAGATGAGGAGTGAGTTTTTTAAAGATGTTGAGCTAGAAACAAAGAATTGGTCAGGTGAAGCAATTTTGAAATCTTATTTTTCATCTTTTGTTTTTTGACTCACGGTTGCATGGAAATGAAATTCACCGACTTTGAATTCCAATTCCTAGCTAAATATATTAGAAAGTAAGATAATATTTACAAAACGTGTATATTTGAAGTAAAACTGATGATGAAATCTGATTATTTCACCTGAGAAGCTATACAGATCATATGGAAGATGTTTCTCTGCCTTGAATTTTGGTTCAGGCATTTCAAATGATACATCCACAAAGGACTCTTCAAGGAGAAGTGTGACAAAGTCTAACACAGCTATCAAACCAAGGTCTTGTCAGAAAATAAAGCTTACTAGAAACCTGAGTTTGGATAAATCCCACTTAACAGGGAATGGGAAAATCTCTAGACAGGGTGTGCTTCAGTGGTCCTCAGTTGTGGCTGCTGTTTTAGAACTGAGGATGTTACTGGTTTTCTTGAAAATATAGTCAAACCAGAAAGCAGTTGTGTAAGAGGAACTGAGTTCAGGCTGAGGATGTGTGCCTGCTTTCTAAGAGATGGGGGGTGTTCTGCTGATAAAGAATCGCATGATGAGAATCTTGTTGGTGTGGTTCCTATGAAAAAGGAGTTGCTTAATTTAGAATCAGAAAGACACATCTAAAGAGAGGTCTGTGTTCAGCGGAAATGCTTTGCTCCTGACTGAGCTTAGAGGCTCCTAGAGGTATGTAATTCTACCTTGTAGGCTAAGACACACCATCAGTGAATCACCAGTGGTATGGCAAAGAGAACATGAAAGCTGCAGATATTTTATTTTCCTCAAGAAATGTGAACAAAGACAATTTCATAGCTGAATAACACACACAGAGACCTTGACAGGCAGCTGCGTATCCAGTGTTAAGGGATTCTTGGTGTTTCTAAAACCCATGTGTCCTCAGGATCCTGGTCAGAGACCCACTGTTTTCACAGAAGTGGTCATAGTTAGATGTACTGGGAAGCAGATTGGAAAAAATTGTGCCTTTATTGTCTTTTGTCTACTCCTCAACTTTGACAAGCTTTGGGTCTACTCTGTATCATATAACACAACTGCTGCTGCTCTTCTGATCTGAAAAATAGCTTTTTCATTTTCCTCCTATGAAAGCAGGTGCTTGTATTGGTGTTTATTTCTGGGTGCTCTAATTTGACATGGAAGTCATTGCAAGAAGACACACACAAAGGTACAGTTTTCTCATGTACTGTGATTAGTGGGCTGTAATAAACACATAGTAGGAAAACAGGATTCAGAGTGCTGCATTTAAGGCATAATTTAAAAATAACATTGTCCCTTTTCCTTAAAAGGATTTTTAATGACTTCATGATTTTTGTTTGCTGTAAAAGGCAATATCCTGATGTTTACAGATTTCAGTAGGCTTCACTATTATATGAAATCTTCCTTAAGGTCTCATTTAAATATGTCCTGCAGCATATTTTAGCATGCACTGGTTTCTTGACCCTCTGTCTTTTCCATCAATCAGAAGGAGAGGTGTTCTTTGGAAGTAATCTATGATATCTGCTACAGAAGAAAAATCCTGTAGGATGGAAAAAATGAGAAGGATATGGCACAAATGTCAGAATTGTTCATAATTAGTAAAACCAAAGGGTTTTTTTTAAACTCTAAATATTTAGCAGACTTATAGGGTCCAGTAAATACTATCAGATCATGTGATGAGCACACCTGAAAGTTCAAAAAGATGACTGATAAATTGAGAGAGCTGTGACCCGACTTAAACTGTTGCACATTTTCTGTCCAGTCTGTCTGGTGCCAGGAAACCTAACCTGTATGCCAAGTGGAATAAATCGGCTGTCTGGGTCCAAAGCAATAAGGTTGGAAGATATGGATTTGCTCTCAGCTGTTTGCTTCCCTTATTTGGTATCCTAGTGGTAAGCAAACATTCCTAACCAGATATATGGATTTCTAATAGCTACATTCTAAAGCTGTCCCTTCATTCCCTGAAGGGAATCTGATTTCACTTCCAGCAGTAATATGTTCTATCAGGAATAACTCTAAGAGAATATGCAGAATTCCACTGGAGTAAACCAGCTGCCAGGTTAAGTGGCCTGACACTTGGGAATCAGACAGGAGATACCTTGAGATGAAGGGAAGTAGTGTGAAAAACATGTAGTACCTCTTTTCCTTTTAAGCCAGTTCCTAGCAAATACAAGTGGTTTTGCTCCTGGTAACGAATCTGGATGTTGTATACTTTATCTCTGTACAACACCATCAGGACATACGGGTGAGTAGCTGTTTTTCTTGAGCTGTCTCTTACCAAGAAGGTTCCATCCTAAAAGATGAAAAAATGAAGGATGACAAAAACCCATTACTTCTAGGTTTGAGCAGCAAAACAGCCTGAGCTAGAGCACTCATCATAGAATCATAGAATCCCAGACTGGTTTGTGTTGGAAGGGACTTCAGAGCTCATCCAGTTCCAACTCCCTGCCACGGGCAAGGGGGGCAAGGACACTTTCCACTAGACGAGGTTGCTCCAAGCCCCGTCCAACCTGGCCTCATGGGTTTCAATGTTTTTTCTTTCTGAAATGTCTTTCCTCTTGGTAAGAGAACTGCACGATTTAAGAGTTTAGATAATTTCTCTAATGATTTATCTTTCAATTTGCTACTTAAAACTTTCCTGTCTGATACAAATGCAAATGTTTTAGGGAAGAGAAGAATGCTGTTCTGTGAAGGAGAGATTCCATTGAGAAGGAAGTAAAATATCAAAGGCCAAACCTCACATCACTTGAACCAGAAGAGAAGTTCATTTCCGGTAAGTGCCACTCAGGGTTCCTGTGTGATCTATTTACAGACAGCCTGAAGTAAGTATAGCATCTGTGTCATTTTAGTAAAGGCAGTGATGTTGTCCAGCCACCTCCTTCTGCTTTTCTTCATTTCAGATCTTTTTTAACAAGTCTTCCATTGAAATACCCTTTCTTAAAGGTACTGAATGTGATCTGGACCTTGGTACACATCATGGAAATGTTGTTTGTGTCATCTTCATTGCATGTGCTGTGAAGCCTCATAGCGTAAACAGATTTCCCACAACAATGGGATTCAATTTGCTTTATCTCCATATGCACAGTTAAGCCTGGGTTTTTATCTGTTTGAGTTTATTTCATTTTGCTGGTAAATATGGCCTAGAAAAGGGTAGGATTCATCTCATCTAACTCCAGCTACCTAAAACTTGGGCATAGCAACAAATTCCTCACTGGTGACAGGGAGTTATTTCCAGAGCACAAGTCACTCCTCCTAAGAGAGGCAAGGTGAAACTGCTTTATGGAAACAGGTCACATATTCTCTTTGACTATGGAAACCAACAGCCTTCACGGCTGGTTTAGACTAGACGTGTAACTTCTATGTGTGTAAAGATACTCAAGAAGCATCCCCCACTCCAAGTCTTTATATTGGCACTAAAACCTTTGTTTTTTACCTTCACTCTTCCCATATGACTGCAAGGACATCTAGCAAAGGGATGGTGGGAAGCACCAAGGATTTGAAGAGTACCTTGTTTATTTTCCGAAGAGCTGCTTCTGCTTGTGGCCGGCTAACATAGGCAGCGTACCATTCATTGTGTAGTGAGTCCTGGGGGGTGTGAGAGAGGAGAAAGCTGTGAAATTCATTAGCTTGTGATGTTAACAACATACAAATAGTAAAAAGAAATTGGATTGTGAGGGACATTTGGGTTTATGTGCAGAATGGTTGAGGGAGTGAGCTTCAGGGATCATACCAGTATGGCAAGTGGCACTACATGATCTTACTATGATTTGCCCACTTGGATAAATCTGAATACGTTACAGAACATTTCCTCTTCTGTCTGCCTGGACCATGGTGGTGGCTTTTCTAATAATTTTTTTTTTTTAGCTTTTTTCACTATTGTCTCAGGCAATCCTGCAGCTTTCCTGCAAAATTTCCAGCAGTGTTATCACCAGGAGTGATTTACTCTAAACTTGTCACATTTAAAGAAATGTGAAACAAAAATGCACTTATAGGGTATGAATTGTTTACACACCTAGGTTTTGGGGAAGGAGAAACCAGTGAGTAATGGCAGTTGAAAGCAATTGTGCAAAACAAGTAATCCAGCAAACAAGTATTCTTCTTATTTTGTTCTACTGGGGTTTTCCTATTGTCTTTCTTGGGGAAGACAAAATAAGGCACTAAAGTCAGCACAGGAAACTGAAAGCACCTTCTGACGTCCTGATAGTGACTTCTTTCTAGAAAAACAACTTTGAAAAACCCTTCTCTCTTGAAATCACAATATTTGCTGTTCAGCAATGATGGTTAATACTTGTGATGTTTGTACCTCGTCTTCCTCTGTGTTGGTTTGGTGAGCAGTCTGTCTGCTAGGAATTGGCAGAGGAGGTCTAACATCAGCTGCGCCTCTTGAAGGAGATCTGCTGTAGCTTCCTTCAAAGATAGAAAAGGAGGAAAAATGTTAAAATTGGGAAAATAATTTCATCTATCTGTGGAGTGCATACAGGCAGTACAATTTGGATTTTGTGAGGCATGAAGAATTTTCGTCACTCTGATACTGACACATTTTGAATTGATTTGAAATCAGATTTAGGCTGCTGTATGAGACCCAGCTTCTTTACATAAATTCATCCTTGGGGCACAGGGGCTTTAACTGAACTCCTGCAGTTCAGTTAAAAGCAGATGAACTTGAAACGGGTTACAGCTTCGGAGCTTCTGTACCACAGTTATTCAGTTGAGAACAGCTCTGGTTTCTTAAGAGACAGTTAGCTGTAATGTGTCTCTTTGCATTCCTTGCCTTCTTAGCATGGAGAAGGTACAAAATGTCACTGTAAGACATTGGCAGCTGTTAACCATATGTGGAAAATTATTTGCAAAGCAATCACTTTCTAAGCTTGCTTTATTTTTCACTTGTTATTGTAAGCTAGACATGCAGCATCCTTCACATGGAAAGTGTTTGCTCCCTTTTTGGAGAGTATTAGTATACCACAGTGACTTTCAGGTAATGTTGCTCAGGTCTTGGTATATATAATTGTATATGACATAATAATTACAAATAAAATATGTATTTACATTATATAGATCAGTATATATATTAAAGATGCTTATATGAGGTTTAGCTAGGCATTAAACCCTAACTTCATTGCAAAAAACCATCTTTGATTCAGGCTAAGTTACACAAGATGCCTTTCAGGAACATGATAGCTTTCTGTTCGCAGTCCGACCAGAAACATCCTTAGAGAAAAGCCATTATTTTGACTGCACTGAAGCCACCTTTCAACCTTCGGTCATTTTTTGTACAAAAAAAGGCAGGAATGGAGGATACAGACCTAGATGTAAGCGTGGTGGTAGTGAGCCAGTTGAAGATCGGTTTCTAGCACTGTTTAAAAGGAATACAAAGGAGTCAGTACAACTACAACACTGCTGTACATTTCTGTGCTCCGAGGAGCCTGTTTTACAGAACATGAGATCCTCTTGAGACCTATGCAGGATGAGGGTAGCCTGCTTTCTCCTCTTTCTCTTTCCCTTTTTAAATGTAAGTAGATCCACCATTATGTCTCTGTTCTCGGAGATACTCAAAAGCCATCAGAACACGGTGCTGGGCAGCTGTAGGTGACTTTGCTTGAGCAGGGAGTTTGGACCAGGTGATGTCCAGAGATTCCTGGCCTCCTCAACCACCCTGCGATTCTCTAAGCTGACAGTGGCCCTGAGTTCATACCCGCAGAGCTGAAACACCTCCATGTGCCTATGATCTCCCTCCTGTATTCATTTTTATTCTTTTTTGTTAGAAAACCTACAGTTTCCTTTTCTGGCCTGATCACTTCATTGGGAACAAGCTGCCTGCACTCTTTTCCTTTATAGTTCGTATTTCTCTCCTCCTTAAATGACCTGCACAAAAAGCTCTGGGATAAATATGTTAATTATGTTTGCAGACCATGCTATCATGACTTGATTCATGGAAGAGAATCAGCCAAATGGGGCCTCTGCTATAGCAAAATTTGGCAATGCTGTTTGAATTTAAGCAGAAGTGTTCATCATAGGAATAGTTCCTATTTGCATATGACCTTGCTTTTGCTACTGCAATATTTGTCCTGCTGGGGTGTCAGCAGCTGCAGGGGATGATGGTAAATGGTAGGAATTCATCAAAGAGCCATTAAAAAAATACAGAGCTTAGAAAATGTACTTGAGACGTAGACTGAAGGAGTCCACTGTAACTCAGCAAAGCTTGGTCTGTTGCACACTGCATCAGAAATCAAAATTTAATGAAGGGCTCTTCCACCTAGCAAATGAAGACATAGGAATCTAATACTTAGAAGCTGAAGCTAGAAAGAAATCACAGTTGAAGCAAGGGTCACAATTTTAATAGGAATTTTAATGGTTAGAGTATATTCCACATTCAATTCTAGACAGCGAAGGTGGTGGGATTTTAGTTCTGAAGCAATTATTAGTCACAGCTGTAGCACTTAGGCTCCTAGAGCAGAGACCTGTTAGAGAAGGACCTCTGCCCTACATCCTGCATAGGTTCTTATGATGATTATCCTTTCCCAAAAGGTCCTGTCATTCTCTGGGATCCTGGAGGAAATGGCGGAGAACAGAAGCATTGGACCATGTAGGCCCTAAAATACTGCCTTGACATAAACCTGAGAGCTTGGGGTTTTTTGTTTCCTTATGTCCACTATCTGCTTCACTGGATACAGAGCTTCAGTTATATGAAGGATTCTCCTTGATAGTAGGAACAATACAAATTATCATGTAGTGGAGGCAAGGGTATAGCCTGAAAAATAATGTACTACTTCAAGTAGTTGTCTTGTGTTCACCTGAGAACCCTGTAGCCACCTACATACAATTATTTGCTAAATTGCAGAGATTCGCAGGAATGGCGCAATAATGGGTGAAACAAACCTTTCTGCACCAGGCAGAGTGCTGGAGCTTGGTTTAGGTGGAGGCTTGACGGATTTGGATGGGAATGTATTAGAGCTGTATGGGGGCAAAGATATCTGCGGCACTGGCCTTTGGGGTGCAGCTGTGGAGAGAAAGAGAAGGAAATGTCAAACTTGTGAGACATTCTTAAATGAGGTAGAATGAAGAACTGGTGTCACATTGCTGCTGTTTAACTAGATGAGCATAATGGAGGAAACTGTTCAATAAAACGTTCTTGATATGTTAGTTACAGATTGTAAGCTCAGATGATCAAGTGAGAACTTAATCTTAAGTGTCAAAATTACAAATAAACTGGAATAGGTTGAGCAACATTTACATTCACATGTTCTACGTTCAGTTTTGGATAAGCCAAAATTCAGATAACTGCCATAGAACTGAAGATGGTACATAACTGTGCGTTCTCTGTTATGTTGCTTCTAAAGAGTGCACTTGAGGTTACCTTCTTGAACTTCATTCCTTTGTGAAATTTCTCCCATATCATCATAAACAACAGCATAAAATAAAACATTTTCTTCTGCAGTGTCCTCAGAAATCAGCTACTGGTAAGAGGGGAGTAGATTAACTGCTCTCTGCACAGCTCAAAGAGCCCTCTTCTTCACTGAGGTTTAGAGGCAGTGATAATTTATAGACTTAGCCAAATGTTCTGCTTCTGTTAGGGCATCACTTTACCACCTTCATTTTAGGAACCAGGATTCTCAAGTAATTTATAAATACCAATATTGCATGAAACAAGTTCTACTTCTGTCCATTAGAGTAAGTAACATTACAGAGGAGACCAGCAGGGTCTGATGGGATGTCTGGTTGCAGGCTGGGAGGATACCAGGTCTACATGCCCAGCTGCCTGATGTTGTTTGATGGTGTGTGCAGACCACAAATCTCTAAAATGAAATGTATTTCAAACTAAGGAGCTCTGCTGCCCTGTAAGTGGCTGACTGTGAAGGGTCTATTCGCTATTGATTTTCTGCATTCTGCAGCCTTGATATATACATCTGCAGGAGGTGTCTTATAAGCAGTCTACAACCTGTCAAGATACCACATGACATTTTGAAATGGCTTTAAAGACACAAATTTGCAATCACTTTTTTCTTTTTAGAACCAAGACCAAGAAAGACTTAAAGTTTAAAAAAATCACAGTAGAGATACTCACTGTCGTCTTCTTCCTGGGGAGCCAAAATAAAAGAAATATTAGGAACATATTAGCACAGATCTTAGGGATATTTTACAAAACAAAAACCTGGAGGTTGGTGCATTTTTAATATACAAGGACTCCAATTCTATTCTGTCACTTTCATCTAAACTGCTGGGTTTTTTATCTTCATCCAACACCAAATCATTTTTCAAGTTCTAATACTACAAATAAGGTGTGAGGTAGATGGATCTTGACCCAAAGTAGTAAGAAATTCTCAGCAGATATAAACTTTCCCCATTCCATCAAGAAGTGCAGGCTATGAGTTATCTGAAAGTGAACTCCTTAGGTCAGCTTAAGCTGGAAAAGGACTCCAAAACCCCCAAACCTAGTGTAAGCAAAATCACTTCTCTCATGACAGAAAAAATTCTGGTCTTATTATGTATCTAAGATAAAGTACTCTGGGAATAAACTGAGCTTGACATAGAAGAACTGTTCAAAAAGAATCCAAGAGTATTTTTAATAACTTATAAAAGAAATGAGTTTACCTTTTCCAGAATTATTAATTTATACAGGCACTTTATTTTATTGTAGTCCCTATACCTTTAAACATTTGCTGTGAAACTACACTTACTTGAGGGTTTTTGTGTGGTGGCCAGCCCTGCCTGAAATGAAACAGAGAAAACAAAATATGAATCATAGGTGGAATGTTACTCATGTACTTTGTGTGCATTAGGCTGTATTTTCAACTAAGGCATGAATTTATAGTGAGTATACAGACCTAATGAATGCAGAAACATTTTTTCCCCCTCATAAAAATATCTGAGATTATAATTTTCAGCCATAAGATGTTATGCTAGTCCTTAGCCCATCTTGACTCTATCAACAAGGAAATCATCTGATGAACTGATCATGAGACTGGAATTTAAAACAAGTTTTTACAATTATGTGACATTAGACTGCAAGTCTTAAACTTCTTTCTAGTTCTTGGCAACACTGCTGGAGCACATGCTAAGCCTTCCAGTTATCCTTTCTCTGATAAATTATCCTGGCTGATTAGCAGATCTCGATTACTTTCTTTTCCTGTTTTAAGATCAGTCACACTGTTGAGCCCACAAGTTATCTAGAAAGTGCTGGAGAATGATCTAGTTCTGCTGTTTGCTGCTGGGAAGGAGCTTTGCAGGTGAGTAAAATCAATGGTAGGAAAGTAAAGCTTTCTCTTTCTAACATCCTAAAAACAATAGCCAGAGAACTCATGAAAGAATATTCCCCAGAACAAGAACTTGATCCGATCAAGTTCTTGATCACCTTTCTGTTTCAGTTTTAGTAAAAACCATGGATCACACATTTCTTTGTGCAACTTGGCTGTTTCAGGTGTCTGGGGAGATCTTCTGCATTCACACTCTTCTGTCACTTAGAGCATAACCCATGCATGTTCACAGAGCAAAACTGATAACCACAGACACTGCTGTTATGCAGAGACAGTAAATTCTACTATCCGGTATTGCTTATCTTTATTTTTATTGAATTAAATTTGCCCTTTATTATATTTCAGTTAAATGAACACTTACTTTACAGGAGTTGGCTTCCTTAGAGGAGATGGATTGCCTCTTTCATGTCTGTCACTGGGTGGGACAGGAGGTTTTGGCATCATTGCTAGCTGCTCCCCCAGGGATCTGAAGCAAGAGTAAGATGATGAAATAAAGGCAAAAAGCTGCTTAGTAAGGAATAATTGGGTAATACTGGCAATGGGAGTCTCATCTCCAGAGGCAAAATTCTTACCTTAGCTGTAAAGCCAGAGGCTGTAAAGCAACAAGGAATAGTTAAGAGAACGTGTAAGTGTATCAAAATAGATGAAAAATATCAATAAGCACCAAACAAAAAGACTTTACCTTTTCAGGAGTGCTGGGCTTCCTCCCTAAAAATAGTAAAAGCTTACATTCAGAAAAAATGAAAGGTAAGATCATTAAAATTTCTATGAAACAAACAGGTTTGAACATCACTGAATGTGAATTTTGCAGATTGATGCATTCTGCCTCCTGAGGTGTAAGCCAGACAGATATTTTGGCTTTGCAAGAAATGGCAAAACTGCAGTATCTCTTCTTATACATTTCAAAGTGGCATGGTTTACAGTCATATTTTCTATGGTTGAACTTTGAATTGCTGGATACTTTTATGCCATTTTGTAACAAATGGAAGTATTTAATAAATGAAAATCGTAGAGTATTCTGTTTAGATTCTCT
The DNA here is from genome assembly GCA_025447955.1 of Psilopsiagon aurifrons. Taxonomy (NCBI): domain Eukaryota; kingdom Metazoa; phylum Chordata; class Aves; order Psittaciformes; family Psittacidae; genus Psilopsiagon; species Psilopsiagon aurifrons. The sequence goes on along the minus strand of JAOEHY010031935.1, from coordinate 44,920 downwards.
GAAACAAATAGAAATTTTTTCTTCTGTTTTTTCAGTTCTCAGCATTCTTCGAAGTCTGGCTACCAAATTGCATAGAGTGATGTATGCAGTTTCCTTAACTTTGTATGCAAAAGTTCTTTTCTCTTTTAACCTACGAAATATTTCCTTGTTCATTCACTTAAAAGTAATCACCTCAAACCTTTATTGCACAGTGGTCTCCTAATGTCTTTCTGTTCGACTAGTCCTGAGCAAGGCTTGTTATTTCCTAGATACAATTTCTCTTGCCTTGTAAATACTATTCACATTGTTTATTCATTAACAGATCACCTTGAGTGTGATTGGATTACAGTACCTTTGGTGAGCCTTGTTCATTTGCAGGAATGATATTCAAACTGGTAATTCTGAATAATTAAAAAACCCATTGATATTGACACAAGCAAATACTGACCTGGTCCAGGGCTTTCTCTTTCAAACGGTGGAGCAAGGCGATCCAGTGAGGGCTTTGTGCTTCTGTCTATAGAAGGTGCTGGGGCTAAATACAACAGTTGTGTAAGATGATTTTCTACTATAGGTCAGTATGGCTTTATTTTGCACAGCCATGAGCTGGTGTTACTTCTTAGAATAACAACTGAGGCTACAAATAGTAGAAAAGAGTGGGTCTGAGGAGCAAAAATGAAGCACTATATAGCATGTGGGGAAAGCTTTATAAGGAGAAAACCAGCTGTACTTACATTTCAAAGGCTTAATATTTCTGTCTCTACTCAAGTCGTTGCTGCTTGGTGGAGGAGGAAAAGATGGCAGCTAAAAAAATATTTTACATATTGTTAAAGTGTGTCTTCACCTACCTGTTTTAGTGTTAGTAAATTAACCCACCACACCACAAATGCCAATCTTGGTCCCTGGTATAGCACAAGGAGTAGGCCTCTGCTCATTGCAGGAAGGATGGGAGCCATTAGCACTCCTGAAGAATGACTTATATACGTAGGGTTTTGTTACAGGCAGAATTGTCTCCATCTGTTTGTCTCACAAGGAATACTCTAGAGGAATGTTGTCTATGAGGAGGGTATGAGTAAAGAAAAGAGCCAAGGAAAGAAATGGGAGCTTCAACAATGCTGTTGTGCCTTTTGTCCCTTCAATGCTATTAGTGCTAGTTTTGAAATTAGGGGATGTAAATTTGAAGTTGGGAAATATATATTAAGTCTGTGTTACTGAATGTTGCTGAGTCAGACAGCATCGTGTTGTCAGGAGCTGCAAAAGATGTTGGCGTCTAAACCTAGATTTGTCCAGACAGATACATTTCAATGTTGTGGTTCCTACTGGCAAGTGAAATAGATGAAGTATTAAGAAAGAAACATACAGAAGCACCTCTTCCCCCAAAGGAGGCTGGTACTGGGGATGGGCCAGGTCGCTGGGGTGGTACTGGAGGCTGTTGCAATGATCGAGTGGTTGGAGGTCTATCTAGAGGAAACAAAAATCCCAAACTAAACAACTACAGAGTTTGATTTTTTTATTCTCATTAGATCTTTATGAAAAAAGCCCTTGCAATAACCTGAGAACTTAACATATCATAAAGGTATTAGTTTAGTAGGTAATGGACGGTTGCTTTATGATCAGTGGTATACTGGTAGTTACAGGCTCATGTATCCCTTTGCCTCTGAGGTGGCTCCATGTGCTAGTCTGCTGGCCTACACTATTCCTTTTCACTCCCTCCAGTGCAGGGACTGTGTGAAACACCAGCCAGTCTCAAAGGCGGGTTTGAAGCCACGACTTCAGTCTGCTGAAGAATCAGGCACGAAAACATTGCAGGCAGAGAAAGGGACACTTTTTGCCACTGCTGTGACAGCTTGCTCTGTTCAAGGTTGCTTGCTAAGGCTGATACAGTATGCCTGTATGTTTAGCTTCATAGAAGTTCAGACCAAAGGCCTGAATGCACACATCACATGAAACTAACAAAACTTATCCTTAACCCAACAGGGCTTGTCTGAAGTAGAAAATCTAGCTTCAAAAGTCATAGACCCACCAGCATGCTGTAAGTCTGTTACTAAATCTTGTTCATGAACTACACTGCTGACTTCAAGAAAAAGCTTTCTATATTCCGTTACCAGACATCTCAAACATGGCTGATAATGTGTAGAAATATCATTTACAAGTTATTAATAACACTTAATTTTTAGTTATTACCTATATAATCTGTGCTGTTTGCAAGTGACTTGGCAGGAAATATGACATTGTGGTGTGCTTCATCATTATTGGATGGAGGTGGCTCGTAACCATCACTGTCATGTTCTGCTTCCTCAGGTTCTTCTGTTGGTGATTCATAGTCAGCCTCATCTTCCTGTTCCTGGCCATCATCAGGGCTTTCATAGTCATCATCTTCATCCTGGCAAAGGTACATAAAAAATGATTGCTGTAACAGGATACTAATAACCACCTGAGTCCAGTTTCCTTGTGGCCTTTCACTGCGGTGGTTTTCACTCTGGAGGTTATAAAGTTTTTACAACCAGCTGGAATTCACTGTGGAAATAAAATGAGGATAGGAGGCATCATTTTCTTAATGCATACAGCACTCACCAACTTCAGAAAGGAAATGAGTATCATTTTATAACAGTAAGTGCAGTGGAAGGTCAAGATAAGGTGCTTGCTTATTGAAATGCACAGTGCCTTTGTGTTAGTTAACAGACAAAGCACCTGGAAACACATTGGAGCAGCAGTTGATGCCTGTTGGTATTCATTCTTACTTAATAATGTACTCAGCAGCCTGCAACTCAACTTTTAAAAAATGCTTCAGAAAAAATTAGGTCTTTGGTATGGGTCCTGGTGCCCTCCACTGACCAGAACCAAACCAGCTTCACACAACTTGCAGGACCTACTAAGATCACAGTGAAAATATGGTAGTGGTCGTTGCACACAACTTCTGTGCAATCTGTCAAGGCTGCAAGGAAAAGAATGCTCAGTTTGTCATTGGTATCTTGGCTGAAATTGCCAGCTTAACTCTGCACTGGGGGCTCTGTAGTTGGTTACTTTTACCTTTTGTGCTCCTAAAATTGCAGCAAGTCTCCTGCAAACTTAGTAGCAAGTGAGTTTTAAAAATCCCTCCTCATTTTCTGAAGAAAACAGACTGGCATCAGTCAGCTTATCCATTCAGCTGGCTGAGCTGTGGGTCTTCCGTATAATGATTTTTACCAAAGCATTTTCTGTGCCAAAAGGCAAAAGGAACTTTTGCAGTCCAGTTGGCTTCAGAAAATCAGATTCTTCAATAAATCAACTCTGAAGAATTAAATGCCAAGAATTTGCCATTGAGTAACACTGCAGTCTTTCCTTTACCAGCCTCCTCTTCAAAGAGCTTGGAATCAGTATATAAAATTTAGCAAAGGTTCTGTGGAGACCTGGTCATAGGCTGTGAGCTTCTGCTGGAACCAGTGGTATTGGACTGCCATTCTGAAGCCCTGCCTTAAATTACTGGAGGAGACCCTCTTCTCCATGGAGAGATGTGTGTGCAGCAACTCCAGTCATTCATGCTGCTCCTCCTCTTTCTTCTCATCCTAACACCCCCTGCCATTGCTCACTCCATCCGTGCTGCTCAAAGTAGACAAAGTAAGAAAGGATAGACCATATAGAAGAAGAAATCCATTCAACCATTGTTTTTGTGGTTTTGTTAATCCTGATACTCACAAATGAAGACCAACCACCATCGTCTTGACCTGCATATCCTGCGTAAAGAAACGTAACGTGAGGCTTCTTAGCATGCACAACTTTAAATTATCAAGATGTAACTTGACAAAAAGGACACAAGAAATCTCAGATTGGTTCTGAACTGTGATATTACGTCAAAAGGGTTTTTTTTTTTTTATTTCAGTAGGACTGGGGGAACATGGCAACTTGCAGAAGTTTAAAGTACTCATGTCTGCTTAAGAAAGTGATTGAAATGAAAACTCATGACATCTAGAAGCTTCCCTCTCTGATAGAGGGTGTTGTTAGGAGTAGGCAGAGGGCAGAGGTGTTGGAACGGGAATATATAAGCAATGATACTTTGTGTTGGGTTAAAGAAAGGCAGCTAGTGGATGCTCATGCAAATTGCTCTGCTAGTGCTTTTCTTCACCATTTTTTCTATTTTAAAAGTATTTGTTCCTACTTATTCTCCTGTAACTGCTCTTTATTCTTATTGCAAATTCTTCATGCTCTCATCTTTGCCTGTTTGTTGTTTGGGTTCTGTCCCCTTGTCCCCTCCCTCCTCTTCCCCTCGTTTACTGTGCCCTGCAAGGATTAACTTAGTAATTTAATATTTTAAGCACTTTTGTTGTTAGAGGCTCTTTGCCAGCTCACACTCACCTGGGGCTTCAGGACTTTTTTGTGTTTGGGCCCTACAACAAAGTTACAAAAAAGTTAAAGTTCTTCCATTTGCCATTCTTGAAAGTTTGAAACATACTAAAATTTCTTGTGAACAAAGGTAACAGCTTTAGCAGTAGAATGAACTTTGCATGAACGAGTTCAACTCTGCCCAAAATGCCAGAACCACGCTGCTTTGTACTTCACATACAGGATCCTAATGTAAGCTAAACTGTCTTGAAACAAACTCAAGTCACTGACGTCAAGTGTTTAGAAACAAGGGGTCTCAGAAAATGAATCTTTCAGGGGCCTCAGTGCTGAAACCAGAAACTTGCTTTTCTAATTCCAGTCAAGCTGCTGAAAGTCAGGTTCAGAAATATTTGTAGGCTTGCTAAATATTCTGCTGGGTTTCGATTCTAGTTTTGAATTCTGGTAAATGCAGAGGTGTAAACTCATGTTATCAGCTGATGTAAAAACATGTTGAGTAGGCTTAGATGTTCATTATGTATGAACATAAATTGTTCTTTTCTCATTTAATGTTCTTGCAAGTTTCTGCTCTTTGATCTATTGCAAGAATATTATAGAATCATAGAATCATAGAATAGTCAGGGTTGGAAAGGACCTTAAGATCATCCAGTTCCAAATCCCCTGCCATGGGCAGGAACACATCTAACTAAACCATATCACCCAAGGCTCTGTCCAATCTGGCCTTGAACATGGCCAGGGATGGAGCATTCACAGCTTCCCTGGGCAACCCATTCCAGTGCCTCACCACCCTTACACTAAAGAACTTCTTCCTTACCTAAACTTCTCCTGTTTAAGTTTGAACCTGTTATCACTTGTCCTATCACTACAGACCCTAAAGAAGAGTCCCTCCCCAGCATCCCTATAGGCCCCCTTCAGATTACAGTCAATAAGTTATAAAGTATTAAAAAGTGTAACGATGTATAGGAGTGTGAAATGCATTAATGATGATTTATTTATGCAGTAATGTGTGCCTAAGCTTTTAGCATTCCTAAAGATTGATTGAACTCTGGTAGAACTGTATAAAATGCATGTACTTGGTTCCGGGCATGGCAGAAGTATCTCAGGTGTTTGTGGGCTCAGTGTTTGCTATTCTTAACAGACAACATTAACTAAACAGACTTGGATTTTATATCATTTCAGGCTATCCCTCTGATCCAGGTAGTATTGATCAAATGGAGAACAAATCAGAAAAGACAGATCTGAAAGCTTTGACAAGAGAAGCTGAAATGGTTTACTTACCATTTTGGAAGGAAAGAAAGCCTCCCTTCATTCCTGTTTATTTCTTGGCTTAATTTACTTACAATTCTAGTTAAAAGAAAGACAAAAATAGTTAGGAAAATATCCTTGAAACTTATCATTTTCTGAGCTGCTTCCCCTCAATGTTTGTGAAACTAGGAATGTTGAATTGATCATTGTGCTGCAGAGTTGCACTACAGCATGCCCAATTGAAAACTGGGCATTTTTTACAGACAAGCCTCCATGTTGCTGGATCAAGTTTAAAAACAAACATTAAGCCCAAGCAAGCCTTAGAAGCTTAGGGTGTGCTAGATGTCACACACTAGAACACTGCTGCTTTGAATGATGGTAACTGCATTTGTGTTATTTTGCATGGAAAAGCAGATAATGCTTCAGGAAACAGCTTCAACCAAGCTGATGGTTGCAAAAGCAGGGTTACATATCACCTCTGTCTGCTGTATTATTCTCTCCCTCCCTCTACAAGATGTCACCACGAAGATATACCTAATCTGGAGTCCCTCCAATAAAGAACGTGTAAAGTTTGATTTAGTTCCATGTTATAACACATTTGCAGGGCAGGGCAGAAATATCATGGAATTTATAAAGACTACAGCTTTATGTCTAAAGAGATTTTTGCAAGGGAATGTGTGTGTTGTCACTTATGCATGAGTTGTAAAGAGCAGTAGGTTGAGTATCAATTAAGGCAATGCAATCCTGAATTTCTGATTCTGATTCTGCTGCCATCCGTAGTCAGCGCAGATATTGGTACTGGGGGTTTTCTCATTGACTCCCTGAGAGCAGCACTGAGGTTGCAGGACAGGCATCCCTGAGCTGAGTACTGAGAGCTGCTGCTCTGCCATTGATGAAGTCTGCCTCAATGCCTATTTTGTTTAAAATACTGTTTTTGTTTCAAAGAGTTTATGATCAGTCATGGGCTGATATTTCCTTCACTAGCTTTCTTCCTGAGTGATGCCCCACAGAGAAAGTCCTGTGACAGCCAAAGGAAATTGGTTGCATACATCTGGTGGAAAATATCCCATTTGATTTCTAGCTTATATTATTTAGGTCTGTGTGAGACAGTAATTGTGGAGATAAAAGTAATATGAAAAAAAAAATCATTAATTCAACATGTCTGTCTAAATCCTGTACAATCTTAACTGTGTTGTTTGTTAGTGCAGAATTCTTTTCCAAACATCTTAGTTCTGGTTAATCAAACTTCATCTCAGTATTGTAAAATCTGTGTTTATGGCTAGGCACTCACCACTCTATTTTGTTTTTCTTCTTCTTTCATGTCTTTTATCAGCTACTCTGCAATAATAATCCTCTAAGTTTTTCCAAGTGGCCTCATTTGTGTTTGCTTTCATGTCTAACTGTTTTTTGGGCTGTGACTTAAGGACAAGCTTTCAAGCAATTTAGTATTAAAAAAAATGCCAACATCCTGAACCATGCTAAAATCTCTCTCTTATTTTGAGTATCCCTTATCTTGCCCTTGCTACTTCCCTAATACTTGCATTACTGTACTTCAGATTAAAAGGTATATTCAAGACATAGGGTTGCTCTATTATGGAAAATTCTATGGTGAAAGATAAGGCTGCCTGCAAGAACAGGTGATTTCAGATCAGCATGGTCACGCTGTCAGAAAAGGGTGAAAAGCAATTTGATGTTGAAGATTTGTACTTAAGGATCCAGGTATGAAAATAGAAAGGCAGAGGAAGAATATTTTGCATTTTTCTTAAGACAGTCCTTGGCACTTTTCTATTTGAAGCTAATGTTGCTTCACTTGCCCCTTTGGAAATAAGCTTATGCACAAATGTTAATCATTTAAGAGGGATTACAGCTAAGTCTGACACTGTTACCCAAACAAAAAGTATGAAGCAAGAAAAAAGCCAAGTTACAGGCATATGCTCCATATGAGCATATAATGTATGTTCTTTCCCATGCAATCAACACTCCTCTGCATAAGACCTCTCCTCCTGCAGGGGGTAAGGAAGTTGCTCTGTAAATAATAAATTCCATGTGAAACACCAGGAAACATTCTGGGATAAACAGTGCACTGAGTGTACCAGTGCTTTGGTGGAGAAGTGGATTACAGAACTGGTGTGTGGCTTGTTCTCTGGTTTAGGAGAAGTAGAGGAAGGATCTTTTGTAATACTGTAGGTTCTTTTCAGATAAAGAAATGAAACAAAGATCATGGCTTTAGAGCTAATCATTCTGGTTGTTCAGACTTCTGTGGGTAAGAATGAGACATGAGTGTTGGGAAGCTTTCTGGACTAACCCTGGCCTGGCTGCTATGACCATTTACATCAACTAGGTTTTGAGGAAAACCTGAAAGGAGAATGTTGCTCATTTTGCTGCCAAAACAATTAATTATTTGTTCCTTAAAGTATCAGTGTCTAATCTTCAAGTTTATTTGAAATGCTTCGAAGCAATGGCTTAGAGCGGTGGTTAGAAGAAAGCAAAGTTAGGAAGGGTAATGTTAGAAGAAAGCAAAGTTAAGAAGGGTAATGCTTTGCAGGCAAGGCTATTACAGAAGTGGGTGTGCTGAGCAGCTGAGTTTTCAGCAGTGTGAGGAAGGAAGTGCCCAAACCACACTGCTTTCTGAGCCTGGGAGTGGGCGATAGGCGCCGATAAGGCAACAGCACTTGCAGAAAATGTTACTCAGACTTCTCTTTCTGCCTCCTCCACCTCGTGCTTGGCTTCAGACTGGCAGGAAGGTGAAAATCAGAAAAAGTGAAGCCCAGACCCAGGCTCAAAGCAGGACTCTAACTCAGCTTTTGCTCACTGAGTGCCGATACTGTTGTGAGTCGAATCCAGTCTACAGGAAGGGGATAAAGGACTTAAGATGGGAGAGAGAGATGGAAGTAAAAGTCCTCTAGGGCCAGGAGGCTGCAGAGTTGCAAACTGAACACTGTTGAGAGCATAGTTGGTGCTGATGTCTTTGTTTGGGCCTTTGAGAAAAGTCTGTTAGGCAGATGCAATACTACTACATTGGCTTAAAAACTGGCTGAATGTCCATTATGTTCTAATCCTTTCAACAACATTTAGCTTCTCAGCTGAGAGAGCATGTGTGCACCCACATGCACCTGTGCCCATGGCATACCTTCTGGAAAGACAGGGGCCCCACAGAGTGCTTAATTCTTAGATTTGCGCTTTGACACTCCTGAAAGTAGAACGACTTTCAGACTGAGCTGTGTTTGTAGGGTCTGAATGTGCCCCCTTCAGAATTCAGCTCACTTCCCATGTTTGAAATGGCAGATGCAATTATCTGCTTTAGTGCAATGATGCTCTCTTTATGACTGTAAATTTTCATAAGTGCTATGGATATGCCACAAGTTTCCTGACCAAGGTGGAAAATTTCCAGTCTCAGATTTGCCAGTGCCCTGCTGCTGAGGAGCTGAAGGGATCAACAGCCTGTAGAAGTGCCCTGACTTACTGAAACTTTGAAACGTTTTCTTTCAAGATAGTAAGCGATAAGAGTGTCAATGATTAAACTCAGTGCTTATATCATGGTTCAGGTACTGGCCAACCATCAGTGCTGTTCTGAATGAGACCTTGGCTTTTTCTTGCTTATTGGTTCTGATCACATCAAGTGAGGTGCATTCTGTTGAATGTGCTTTAAAATATTTTGAAAGACTCCCGTTTATTATCCACAAGTATAAACCTTTATGACCTCCTGTGACTGGAAATAATGATAATCAGCACTAACAAAACTCCATGTGTCTCTTTAAGCCTTTTGTTTCATTAAATTCATTACCAAAATGTTAACTGCATCATGAGTAGGTCTGAGTTTTGTTTGGTACCTGAGACAGAGACTCAATGTCTGCTGTGTAATATATACCATATCCCTTCCCTGTTTCACCAGTGTACCACTCTTTCAGGATGTGATGTGTTGTTTGTGAACTGTCCGGTGTGTGTGTATGTAGTGGTATTAATATTAACTTAAATGACTCTTCCATAAGATGCAGCAAGTACAAGAATAATACAAATGAGCCCAATAAAACCCATAACACTATGGTTTTTAACAGGTTTTCATACTGTTACAAAATGCCAAGTGTTAAGCATAGCGTATATTTGAAGAAAGCAGGTGGTAACTGATAGCTAAGCTACTGATAACTGAAGGACTTGTTAGGTCAACCCTGATGCTCTCTCACATAGGATGACAGCTACATTCCTGACAACCCCATCTCTAAAGCTGATGGTCATACCACAATTATTTGTCTTAATTTCTCAGTGGGAAAAAGGACAAAACGTAGGAACAGGATGTTCCTACTAATAGATTACTTGTCTCAAATATTGCTGGTCCTTAAAGGTTTGTGGCAATGGGATAATGGCTGAATTTCTCCTGGGCCACGGATTTCCACTGAGTGAACTAGGGAAAACCCTTTGTGGTCCGGAACCTGGAGACTGGGTTCCATCACATGTAATCAGGTGTTCAAAGCCTCGTCCTCAGTGCCATAGCAGATCTATGTAGGTCACTGGAACAGAAAGGCATGTATCTTTCCATGGAATGACAACTATGCTTACATTCTTAACATGTTTAGAATTCTTACATTTTTACCAAGTGACCTGAAGGTGATACTCTGCATGTTCAAACAGAAATGTATATATTCAAGTAGGAATACTATTTGGTGGCATTTTCTATTTAGCCTGAAGAAGCACCTGGAGCTTTACAGCTGACCCAGAATGTCTCTCCACTCCCACTTCTGTGTCCACTCAGAGCAGTTCAACTGCAGCACAGAACGTGGCTTTTCTCACCTCCCTCTTGCCCAAAGGAAAGGGTGAAGGTGGTGGGTGGGGCTCTAAACTGCCTTTTACTTTGGGTCTGGTGACTCAGCTACACTTTGATTCTATGTGCATGTAGGTGGGAATGAAAGCAAGGCTTCCACGTGGAGTCAAAATACAGAATTACCCAAAGTTAATTTTACAAACTTTTCTCTAAAACTCCTTAATAGCAACATAAGTGACAGAGATCTCAGGGTTCCAAAGAGTGATAGCACCAACACTGTAAATATTCTGAATGCCAGTAAAAACTTACTATTCTCTTTATTTTCTTCATTCAGTCTTCATTTTCCATCTCCACAAGATGTAATGCCCCAACAGACATATGGAAAAGATTTCCTTAACCATGCCAGTAAGAATCACCTGGTGTACAAGACCTCTTGCAGGCATGCAAGAAAGGTAGGAGGTGACCCTAGACATGAATGGGGATCCCTGCTGGATACATGGACTGTGAACATTTTTATGGTCCCTCAAGAAATCTGTTATGGCCAGTGCATATGCAGTGCATCCTGTGCAGACTTCTCCACTAACTCGTGACTGCAAAAGGGTTACCAGAATCACACTTGCAGGACTGTTTGGAGGTGTCAGGCACTTTTACATGGTACCCTCATATATATAAATGTTTTAGCAAAGCTTTCCATAGTCTTCAGCACTTTTAATGGAGAATTTTAAAGATTTTGTGAGACAATTAAACTTTCAAAATAGAGTTTTAATTCTTTTTTTGTATTTAAAAATAAGCCACAACAAAATTCATGAAGATGTGCACCTGTAACACAGCTGATGGAGATTAGCTCTCAAAATAACAATTCTGTTAATAACAACAGAAGATTGTAGGGGGTTTCTCTTAGTTTCAGGAAATAGCCCATGATACTTCATAGTATCACGGAATCCCAGACTGGTTACAATTAGAAGAAACCTTAAAGCTCATCCAGTTCCAACCCTTGCCATGGGCAGGAACACCTTCCAGTAGAGCAGGTTGCTCCAAGCCCCTGTGTCCAACCTGGCCTTGAACACTGTCAGGGACAGGGTAGCCACAGCTTCTCTGGGCACCCTGTGCCAGTGCCTTAGCACCCTCACAGGGAAGAGCTTCTGCCTAAGAGCTCATCTCATCTCCCCTCTGGCAGGTTAAAGCCATTCCCCTTGTCCTGTCCCTACAGGCTCTTGTCCAGAGCCCCTCTCCAGGTTTCCTGTAGCCCCCTTAAGCAGTGGAGCTGCTCTAAGGTCTCCCCTTAAGAAGTCTTCTATTCTCCAGGCTGAATCAGCGCAGCTCTCTCAACCTGGCTCTGTAGCAGAGCTGCTCCAGCCTAGACACTTAAATGTCCTTGTAAATGTCACAGAATCATCTCTAACTAATGACACATTTATATTTTAACACTTACATAGTAGCTTTGCTCAAAATATGTATTTATTCAAACCACATACCAGGCTCAGGAGGTGTGGATGGGTGGAGGCTGTGGTGTGCAAGGCCTGTATAGTTGCAAGTGCTGGCTTCTGCACCCGGTACATGTAAGTCAGCATAACCCTGCTAGAGTTACTGGGGAGCAATCACTCTTGTACATGTACATTTTATTCCTGCCAATGGCTGCAAGTGTTACTCTTGCTATTTATATCGGTATTTTTACAGAGCATGCTCAGAATTTAGCACTGTTGTTAAGCATCAGATACTATACAATATGCTAATGTTTATTTCAGCTTGCAGAAAACCTCTTCCTACTAGGTGAGGTTTCTGTTATGATATGAAAGTAAGGTATGTCTGTGTTGTAGTACCAGTCAGCAGCAAGCACTTTGCACTTTGGGGAGAGTGTGGAGATTCTGATAGTGGTGAAATTAGTGTTAAAAAAAATGACAAGTTTTTTTACTGATTAATTTAATTCTTCTGGTTGTTTTTTTGTTTGGTTGGTTGGTTGGTTTGGTTTGGTTTTTAAATGGCAACCACTTCTCTTTCCCATTAAAGCCCTAAGTTCTTGTGGCAAACAGTGGCATTACACTGAGGACCCCTCCATAACATCAACCTTGTCCCATATGCATTCACGATAGTCTAGTGAACTGTTTCCCTTTTGGAAGTGTGGGGAAAGGTAAGAATGAGGGCATTAGTTCCAGAACTTTAATTCAGATTGATTAATTTACTTAATCATTCCATTCTTCAAGTTGTGCAACAAGTTTAAGTCTTCTTTTAAAGCTCTTTATTTCAAGTTCTTTTTATGTTGAGAAGCCCAGATCTGACTAGAGAAGGCTGTCTGCTTGCTGCTGGGGTGATATAAGGTAAGTGACTGTGAAAATCAACTTTCCAAAATATTTTTGAGGTATCAATAGATTAGATGAGGAGATAGGACTAACTTCATACTGTTAGATTTCATTTTGACTATTCACCTATGACATTAATATCTCTTGTATGTTTGGATTTATTAGAGCTTCCACTGACTCCTTTTGACTCAGGAATTTGAAAGCAAATCCAAAGTTCTCAAAATCAGAAGCTCAAACAAGGAGAACAAGACACTTTTGCCAAATGATGAGCCATTGAGGCATCTTCCTTTGTAGGAAGATCTTTGATACTTCTGGGCCTACTGGCTAACACTCATACATCACCAATCCTATTGTGTGAAAGTACAGATGTGATCTGAAGACACATGTGATGTCCTTGCATATCTGATCTGAATAGAGGTATCCTCCTGCCCTCAAATCTAGCCACCAGCTTACCCAGAAGCGTGCGAATGTGACAGACCACACAGGTATGTCAGAATATTTCAGTGCTCTTGGCCTCACCAAAACCTCTTATGAAAGTCCTGATGCATCAGAAAAGGTGAAGTAGACTGTATCTGCCATAGTAAAATCGAGATATGCATAGAAGGAGTGAGTCTGGAACTGCGAAATGAACAGCAAAGGAACTGCCATGTTGGCACAACTTGAATTCCTTTTTTCCTCCTTAATTTGTTTAGAAGACCATGAAATGCTCCATGTGTCTTATGGTTAGGAACCTCTTAATGTCCAGCTTAAATATGTACCAGAGAACTCATAGCAAAATAAAATACTTTGGTTTTACCATAAAATATTAGAAGCAGCTGATTTCTCTGTTACTCAGTTTAACTTAATAAGATACTGTCCTTTGTAAGTAACTTCTTTAAAATTCCAGAAGCTATTCAGATAAATTAGAAACTTTTCCAAGGCCTGATCCACAAGAGCTCAGGGAAACTGCACAACTGAACACTGAATCAAATGTTCTAGACTGGTTTATCTTTAATGCCTACGTACAGGAAAAGCACATGATGAAAAACACTTGAACTCCTCACCTGTTGTCTACATACCCAACTTTCTTTATTCCTTTGAGTTAAAGTTAACAGTTAAACACCGAACAGTTAAATCATAATTTAAAGGTAATACTTGCAAAAACTTTTAACCTTCGTGTAGCTGCTGTCAGTCAAAGAATTTATGGATGAGTTGTTTTGGACATCCCCCAGACAATATTTCTGTATTGTACCATTGAGCTTGAGCAATCATGACAGCCTTCCTTTCATTTTGGAGTAACTTTTCTTTCTTGGTACACCACAATCAACAGGTCTCTAATCACTTCCAAATCATTTGCCCCATATTTCCCTTGAGTTTTCACTGCAGACCAGCTAAAATAAGTGTTAGTGTTAAATTGGTTTGGCTTTACTTACGGCACTCGGAGTTTGGGAAATTTCTGAATGTCATTTTCAGTCATGTTCTGAAAAGGAAGCACATGGTAAATGTCACAGAACTGTCCATGAACACGCTGCCACAACAGAAGTTTGCATGCAAAATGAGGCATTGAATCTTAACTGGTACGAATAGCAAGTGCATAGAAAAGCAGCATAAGATAAAAGCCTGTCCATCCCGTAGCTTGTAAAAGAAGTGAACCCACTGCAATCAGAAATCCTCTCCCTCTTTTTCTGGTTTTGCTGGATGTTGGTTTTTATGTTATGCAGCTGTATAAAACCAGCTGGAGGTCAACAAACATCGTGGGTATTTGATTACACACAAAGGACTTCAACAGAATAATCACATATAACTTCAAAGAGAAATATTTGTAGAATATGGCTGCAATGTTTTAACAAGAGCTTGTCATAATGACCTGTAGGGAGAAGTAAAATCTTAAACCAGCACTTCCCAGATGAGAGTGTTTATTTACCAGCAGATGAGCCATTCTTCCAGGATTAATGGGATTCTGTGCATAGTTAAAATCAAATAATTTGCTTTTCTGATTTGGGTTCTAATCCAGTTCTTTATTGGTGGTGTAGAGTCACATTGACTTACAGGCAAGCTGCTTCTCAAAAGAAGTGGAATCAAACCCTCTTCTGCAGCAGCTTTCTCCTAGAGATTGTCAAGATGCTGAAGCTAAAGCAGGTGAACAGACAGTGACTCAAAGAATTCCAGCACTCTTTTTAAGTGTTCTCCTTTCGTTCTCTTGCTTTCTGGATATTGTTTCATTGTACATTACCATCACCTAGCATACAGGAAAACATATCCTTGAGATACTATAATTCATCTTGTTGGACAGTGTCAACCAGTTGATAGAGAACTACATCCTGGTAACATCCTGTGCTACTGATGATTATGGTGCGAGCCCAACAGAACATGGTCTGCTTGAGCCCATCATCAGTGGCATTCTTCCTGGCAACTGTGGAATTATGCTTCTCACAGAAAATACAAAAGGACAGAATACTTTAAATGCTCTTTTAAACACTTGTAGTTTTAAGGTAATATGCAATGAAATGCCCTTTGTAAAAGGCTGTTCCTGGTACGGAAGGCAAGCTTCTATCATAGATTCTGATTTTAGGCTATTTTGCTTCACATCTTTTTAGTGCAGGTAAAAAATATGGTATTTCGGTGACTTCAGGAGCCAGATATATTAAATTCCTTTATGTCTGCATAGCGAAATCAGGCAAAGTTGTTTATGATTGCAAAGTTTCATGGTAGAGCTGCAGATTTTTAAATAGAGAAGCACTTGCTGGAGTTTTGTGCTAAGAACTGTATCTGTAACATTACAGTATATGTAAAATCACGTGTTCTAGGGGAGATAAGGTTTGAAAACTCCTTGAACTTAAGAGCAGCCTTTGTAGCCTAACAGAAGTCTTTCTAGAAACTGTGTGTGTGTTTCTTCCCCGCTTCAACCATGATTAGATCGCCGGTTACTCCTGACAGGAAGCTGAGTTGCGCTAAGTCTTAAGAGCTTTGCTATGCTCCTGCAGAGAGGGTCAGCCCCTTGCTTCTTCAATTATGTTCAATGCTGAGTTTAGGACAGATTAGAACATTATGAAAACTTTGGAGAAAGTGTTTTGTTTAGTCAGTCACAAGCTTCACACACTCTCTTTGGAACATGGATGACTGTTTTTTTCTGTTTTACTGCCAACAGCAAGAAGTTTCTAATTCTGCATTGGTACACAATGCTGTCAATGATTTTCCACACAGAACTAATCCCATCTGTGGTTTCCAGCACTATTTTGCCTCTGGGAATACTCACAGGAGTAAACCACAGAAAAACAGTACTCTCTTTTTTCTAAATTTAGAATTTTTTCTAAAGCCTGTTTCAGCCTTGCTCTAGAATTCTATTCTGGCAATAAAGCTGATAAAAGTTATCCATTTAATCTCTCATAAAAGGGCCATGGTATTACTGTAAATATTGGAGAATGTTATTAGAATAAGTTACATGGAATCGCTGTGGTCTTCTTCCTACCACAGCTCAACTGGACTTTCCTTGTGGTTGCCTTGTAGTAGATACAGAAATGTGACTTTGAAACTAGGGTATTCTGATGAATAAGACAGCAGTGCTGTTACAGTTAGGTTTACCAGATAGGTCTGACAGCAGACAGAAAACCTGCAAACCCTCAGTCCGAACAGTTCCTTCCATGCTACTGTAATTTGGCACTTTCCAATAACTTACAAAATGTAAAAAGGTATTTCTGAGAAAAACCATGCATACAGAGAAGTAATTGTTTTCTCAAGCTTGCATTGTACTTCAGAATGTTCCACTGAAAGTCTCCTTTTGTTCAGTTTCACAGGTGAACCTTTTTATATAACAAGATAGATATTTTTATACAAATGCCAAGGAGGTCAAGAGGTTAAAAGTTTCAGCCTCAACAGAGGTGAGCAGCCGCTCACTTAATACAAAAGCATCCTTTGCATCTGCTAGGATGCTTCAGAAGAAATGCTGCACTCTGAGACATGATTTAGTGGTGGATTTGGCAGTTCTAGGATAAAGAGTGGACTTGATGATCTTAAAGATCTTTTCCAACCCAGTCAATTCTATGATTCTATGTATTTAGAGAAACACCCTGGAAATGAAACCTGATAGAAATCCCTTAGGAATTACACATTTCATAATGCTGCCAGAACCAGAACTCCCACTCCAGCCACAGCTCCTTAGAGCTTGAGCTGAGTAGCTCTTAGGGGTTGGTAGGATAGACCTGTGTCCATGACACACTTCTGAATAATTCTGACTCCACCCAATAGGAGGGAGGCGTCATATCCTGTTCCTGTGAAGGGTGCTTGAAAATGTGCTATTGTCTGTGAATGAAATGTCAAAAAGCTTGATCCATTAGGACAAGTACATGAAATATAAGGCTTTAGAAGAGGTGTGCATAGCTTTTCACACTTTCATTAATTATACAGATGATCAAAATGACTACTTTGGGGGAAAATAGTGTATCTAATATTTGAAAATAAAAATATAAAATATAAAATAAAATAAAGTACTAATAACAGCCCTTACACGTCCTCATGGATGTAAATTTAAGACCCAAAAGCATTTGCTATATTAATGGAAGTTGTCAGCTTTTCTAAAGTCAAGCCATGTTGGTAAAGCCTGGAGCAGTGCTGATTTAAATCCACTAGGGCTTTTATTTTTAAACTATTACTGGTTTTGCTGCTCTTTAAGTTCACAGATTTTGTATATTGCTACATACGAAATTTAGAGAAACCTAATTTAAAGTATATAGGCATGAAATCGTCATTGCACTAGGCAGCCAGTCATTCAGCCCATGTCTGTATCTTCTTTAGTAGGAGAGGACAATTAACAAATGTGAGTTTTCTGTAGTTAGTATTTCAAAACAAGCACCTCCTATGAGGGAACAGTTGAACTCAAGACAAGATTGTGTTTTTATAAGTGCGTAAGTAGATGCATATTAAACAACATGCTTGTGCTCCCAGCATTCTGTATGTAGAGGGAGATGGCTGGCTGATTTTATCAAAGGCACTTACTTCTCGTATTTATACCTCAATAACCACCTAAAGCTCAGCACTTTGCACCTGCTGATGCAAACTAAGAAGCTGAAACAATCACTTGGGGGGAATTTTAAAGGAAGGAATTTTTACAGATCCACTTACCAGAAACCGTTGTCCATTTATGCTGTGCTTCCTCACGACTTTCTCACAGTCCTTATACTTTAACTATCAATGACAAGAAGATGATTATTGCACCTTCATTTTAAGAATGGATGAAGACATTCAGGCATATCATTTTCTTTGCATACATGCTCCAAGTCACCCTTTCATATGTTAGAGTCCATCTAAATGGCTCATTTTTTTCTGTAAACCTGGATTTTAAAAGAAAATTTCTGCAGTGTACTTGGCAATTCCATCTATTTAGGAACTTTTAATCCTCTCATTTAAAAAACACCTCACAGTTGCATGGCCCAAAGAAGCATCTGGAAAAAGGATAGTTGTGGTATTGACAGTTGTGGAAAACAGGAAGCATAGCAAATACTTGGTATCTTGGAATACTGAAATCCCGATCCCAGTCTTTGAATTCATTATGATCCAAAAGCTTCCTCTTCTGGAGAGATACTTTGCTTGTTAGTCCTGGAAATTGTCTGTAATATTTGGAAAGTTTTTCCACGATATTGTGGTTTATGGTAGCATTTAGGACAAGGACAGAGAGTTTAGAAGCTGATCACATACATAACAAAATAGAGCTCCTGGTCCTACCAGGCAAAAAATGTAACAGTAATTTGGGGGACTTAAATAAAAAGCAAACCAACAAGCCCAAAACCTAGTGACATATAGCAAGACCTGATTCTTACATATTTCCAGTAGGTGTCTTCAGGGTTCTGGGTTTTTTTCTTTTGTTTGATCAGAAATAGCATGTGAGAACACTGCTTGTACTTTGATCTGTTTGGAATGCCTTTTTCCTGTTCCAAGCTGATCAAGTCCATAGCATAAGGAACCCAAAGAGTGGGCAAAGTGACATTTTGGACCCTTTGGGACAGAAGAATGGCTCTGGTCCTGCCTGAAGCTTTAGTCAGGGAAGTTAGGCAGGCACATGATTCTGTGCTGCTGGGATAGTTCCCCTAAAGCAGAGAACATACTGTAGGGAGCATTATGTCCTTTCTTAGTTTTATCTTATTTGCTCATTTTAAGGAATAATCTTGTAACTTGGTGTTATATGAGAGCAGGTCCTGAAAACACCTGCACAGCTGAGAGAATACTTTTAGGCTACTTCAGTTACACACATGCAGAAACAGTCCAAACTCTGCTAAACACTTCAGGACACAGACTAAGACATTTGCACAGACTGAGGACTTAAAGCTGCAAATACTGTCTCTGTCAGTCAGTGAGTGTCGTCATGACGTTACCAGCACAAGTCTGTGTGCAGCAGTGAGCAACTGCCATACTAGGTAGAACACATAAGTGGGACTGAGACCTAATCATGTTCATAAAGTAACTGATAAAAAATACTGTTTAGCTATTAAAAATAACTATTTTATTAACATATTAGCAGCATGAACAGCTTTGCTTTTACATTTTACAGTGCATAGTATAAATTAGCAGAGGCTTAAAACTTAACGCACCAAGTGTTACTACTCTAAAGTGTGAAGAATTCTTACTTGACTGAAACTGAGGAACCTGAAATTAGAGGTTTGCAGGTAGTTGGTAGCTTCCAAACATAGGCTTTGTGTTTGAGCTGCTTGTCTTTATTAGCTGGTTTTGCATGCTAGTATCAAACTTGCCTCAGCTCCTCAAATGAATCTCTCATAGAGTTATAGGAGCCATTGAAACAATGAGCTTTACATGATTTTAAAATGAAGCCCAAACTCTTACAGGCTTTGTAAGTCTGGTCTGGCAGCTCACTTGAAAATTAAACACCTATGCTGGCAGTGCTTGAAAGTCTTCCAAATCTTCCAAAATTTCATTGATCTGAATGTTAAATTCCAGACTGAAAGTTTTGAGCTTTGGGAGGAGCATATTCAGCTGCAAGGGACACAGAGCAGGCCCTGTCTGTGATACTGAAGAATGAGAAATTTACAGAGAACACACAGAAATGAAACTGTAGTAAAACTGGCTCAGTTACATGTTCTTGAGCAATCAGAAAGGTTTCAGCATTCCTGTATTGCCTTCAAAGTACTTCTTCAGTGTGGAAACCTCTCTGCCTTTTAAAATGAAATTTATAGGCAGTCACAAGTGAAAAAGATGTCAAAAGAAATGGAAGTTCCCAGCTGGTCACACAAGGCAACATCAGAAAAAGTAACCAGAAAGAGGGGAGAGCTACTAACCTTCAGCCATGAGTTTTGAGTTTTGGCCAAGAAGTTTCAAAAGGGGGAAGTCAAACCAAAAGGCAAAAAGTTTTTCCAACTGAGGCTAAAAAATGTGGACTCCGTGTATCTACAACTGTGGAGTTCTTGCTGGGTTCTCATGGATGTGATTAGCAAAGACATTCAGAGGCACATTTGTGAACACTAAGCAACTTGAAAATACAAAACATCTTCTAAAAATCATTGAAGAAGAGCTAAAAACCTTGTACTTTTCACACATTAATGCCTTCTACAGTTACTATTGTGCTATATCAACAACTGCTGTAGTAAAGTGTGTATTTTCTCAAAAAGCCTCAAGTTTCTCTTATACCCAATTTAAAACACACTCTCAAGATTCATTTCTAGAATTTGCAGGCCAGTTCAGTTGAGCTTCTTGTCAGTGGTTTTGCTTTTGGTTTTGCAGCAAGTTCTGCCCATTATAAAAATATGGAAATTTAGCACAATGTTGCAGCAGTTTGTTCCTCCATCACACAAAGACAAAGCACAGCTGAACTTACTGTCCTGAAGTAGTCTGCCAAGTCGTCTGGGTTCCAGGTAACCACATCTGAACGGTACGGAATGTTCCTTAAATCCATTGTGAAGTTTTCTCCTCTAGGCAGTTAGAGACGGTTCGAGCAGTGCTGTCGGTGGAACAGCCATATATTCCTTGTGTGTGACCACCTCCAGCGTGTCCAGGAATCCCTTGCCTAGTGCTCAGCTTCTTCCATTTAAGAGCTGTTTTTTTAAATGTAGGACTCCGTTGCTAGGACCTCTGAGAGAGATACTGCTTCCTCTGACACAAAATGGTCTCTTCTCAGAAAAGCTGTCAGCTCGTCAGCCTTGCCACTTCCTTTGTCTGAACATAAATAAGTAAACAAGGAAGCACAGAAAAGCATTGAAAATGTTCTGCCTGCTTGCACATAAGTAAGCTCCTATGGACTCTGTTTGCTTGTAATTGCATACACTTATGTATTTACACACTCCAGAGAGTATAAAAATATTGGCATGTTATCTACATAGACATTGGTTGTGGTGCAAGTCTAGCTCAGGCAAGCCCCTATCCAAAGAAGAAAACGTTCACTTGAGAGAAACTTCTTCAACATGCCTCACTGCCTGAATGTCACATTGTCTGATCTCTGCAGTAAGAAAGGGTAGTTGGAGCTGTATATAACATGGTATGTATGAATTAGGGACGGGATCAGACCCAACATTCCTTCCAATGAGAAATCTCTTGGTGAAACTAAGAAATGGACAAGCTTAGATAAAAAATACTTATTGACATTGTTTCTGAGCTGCTTTAGCCACCTACCTCTAATGAGGATTTTTGTGTCTGAAAAAAATCTACAGAACCATAATATCACCACAGGGACCTATGATAGACTGCATCTGTCCTGTAGAGGCACTTCAGGCATCACTGTGTCCCAAGTCCCTTTGGTGAGACCCCATTTAGTAGTGCCAAATGTGCCTGGTTTTTAAAAACGCCACATGTCCCTTCTCCCTGTTCCTGATGTGGAGCTTCCTCCCACAGCTGCATTGGTATGAATGCTTGCGGTCACTGTTCACAGCTGCTCTATTAGACTGCACCAAAGGTGGTATTTTGTGAGCTTCCTATATTAGTAAGAGTAGATGCATAGTTCTGAAGCACTGGAAGGGAAAGTTTCTCTTCTTTCTAATGCACCACTCTCACTATTTCTAGTCACTGAAGACCTTCTAACCTTGTGTCTGTAATTTGCAAGTGGATGGCATTCAAGTGCCTGTATTAGAGATCATATCTGCAAGTCCTTATAGTGTTGTACGGAAGAGTTTTCCTTTTGAACTTCAGAGTCTGATTTAAAGTACCTTACTTTTTCTGCAGAAATTTTGATAGATGATGGTAGCAGCATGGTATTTAAAGCTCTCTAAAACTAAAATGCTCTAACAGCTGTTATAAACAGTGTAACATTTATCAAATACATGCTATAGTGGTGTTTTATGGGTTCTTATTTGAAATGACCTGTATGAATCATCTGAGGCATGTACTGACAGTACCAAAGAAATATCACCACCTTTTCACTGTAAATCTAGGTTTGGGGATGGAATAGGACTAAATTAACTTGTGACAAAGAATCCCCAAGGGAGAAGTTATTTTGGTGGTGCATTATCAGCAGTGCCAAAGGAGAGATTCCATAGCATACATCTGAGACACCTCCTTATACCCTCAACAGAGAAACAAGTTTCTTACAGTGCAGAGACAGGAAGAAGCCTCTGCTATAATTCCAGTATTTCATTACATTCTAATCTAATTTCTATCCTAAAGGCGGTGTAGCAGTTCTAATTTCAATTGTGCTATTCCTTTTTTATACTGATATAAAACTAATTAGTCTGGTCAAAATGTAGTGAGATGATGGTATAGAATAATCATAGTATCATTTATTATGATCTTGAGATAGGTGAAAAGCAGTCACCTTCAAAGTCCATCTCCTAGTCTAGAAAGCAACCACCATGGAAGACCTAACAAACACATTGATCTAATTATTGTTATATGCTTGGATCCTGTCTGTCACTGAGTGCATTACAGCTACATACATATTTCATGCACTTTGCAAAACCCAGCTGCACATGTATTGAGCTTTGTCTTTAGAACTTATTTTGTAATGTGCTAAACACATAGGATGCGATGGCCAAGCGAGGCTTGCTGAGGAATCATCCCCTTGTATTTTCGCCATTTCAGTTTCCTGATACTGTGCTAGATCAGTGTAACAATTAGAAATTGCATTTCCAACCTATGTCTGTATTTGAATATGTCAATGGAAAATGTTGCTCAACACACAAATAACCATGCATGAGTCATGGTCCCCACTTGTGACCAGACTGCAGGAAGTTGTTTTGAAAGATGCTTTTAAATGTCTGTCTTTGTGGCCCAGAAGGGCAATGTAGCAAATCCCATATTCCACACAAGGAAAAGCTTGATCTTGGTAAAAAACTCACATTAATTCTTCATGCTTTTAATTGTTCTTTCCTACTTATTGTTGTTTCAATCTTCAGAGTCACTGTTACTACCTTCAGAAGTAGCACTTCCACCCATGTGCTCCTGATGTTCCCAGTGTCCTGCACTCAGAGAGGCAATTTCAGCATTGATGTTCACCAAGAAACAAAAAAAGTTGAATATCCACACTAGTGCAAGCCCACATGCCAGAGTCTAATCAGATTTGGGTAGGAGTCTACAGGAGGATGTTTGGGAAGCAACCACATCTGAGGGAGACAGAGTGATGGCAGGGAAAGCATTGGGGCAGTTAAATGAACTGCAGCTAACAGACAGGGCCACATAGACAGGGTTCCTGGGGAAGAATGTCAAATTTGAAAGGCTGAATGCAGCAATTTTGGTTGATAACTAAACACATTTCAGAGGTGACAGTCCTATCTACTGGGAATGATCACATGCTTTGAATCTTAATATTTCAACCTTACATTGCAAGAAATGGAGACATAAAAAGTAAGGCAGGACAAGATGTATCTGTTCCATAATATAATTTGTTATATACTTAAGTTAGCAATCTTCCATGGAATGGATTTTAAGCACTTAGCTTTTCAAATGCTGAGAAATATTGGTATTATGACTATTATCAGGTACCTTTTCCATTGTGACCTTTTTTGTCTCTCTTGAAAGAATTAGGTCTTTTGTAGCTGATGTGTGCAGTGGCACAACTTCCACATAAAAGATGTGTTGTCAAGTAAAATCTGCAAGAAGTAGAGTTCTGTAAGGTATAGTGAGGGTCTGGTGACTGGTGTTTGGAAGTGTGATAGTCTAACCATTTTAGGCATTGCAGGAGGGAAATCTACACTGCCCACATGCTGCTGCCTTCAAAGAGAGTCATTATTTTCCATCTTCTCCCACCTCTTTGCGATGGTGTTCTGTTCCACAGCGCCCTGCTTTAAGTGGAGCCAAGGACCCACTTTGAAAATCTTTCAAAATAGCCTGTTTTTCTAGAATAGCTCAGCTTAAATGTCAGTTTTCCTAGAGCCAAGCAAAACCAGTTCAAAGCTTGTAAAAGAATTGTCTTCATGTTCATCTCAGTCCCAAAGCAAAGTGAATCTTTATGACATGTTTTTCTTTTGTCCTGCACAGTTTTGTTTTTAAAAGACATGAGTCCTTTTTTTCCTTTTAACCAGGGAATATTTGCTATTGCCAGCCTATATTTCCTCTTTTGACATTGCATACCTTATGCCCAAGCTGTATATCTATCTATATCTACTTCCATTTTTATACCCTTTAAAAATCACCACAGTATTGTCATAAATTCCTTACTGTCTTTAATAATCACTGAGCTACACTTTCTGCTCCTCAAATGTCCTTTTCCATTATTCCATTAGTTCTTGCAGTCAAGTGTTAACCTTGAATTCGCAATGACTGTGCATTAATACAAGATCCCAAACTGAGGCTTTGCCAACTTAAATTCGCTCTTTTGTTGGAGAAAAACTGCGTGTCTTCCTCACCACCTAGTGGGTAACTCACAGATCGGCATCCAGCACTAACGAATGCTCTTTTCAAGAGCAAGGGTGGACCCTGACCTGCTGACGCTGAAGTCTGTTACATGGGTTATACATGTGACACTTGAATGGGACTAGCAGCTGAGTGGATGCCAACGAACCTACCAGCATCTGAAATAAAATTGCATCTGAGATACTGGCTTCAAATCTGATTTCACACCAACAAAATCATATGTTCTCTTTCTGAACTCAACCCCAGCAATGATTTTCCTCCATGGGAAAAAAACAAGTGTGTACCTGAAGAAACACATTTTCCATTGCTAGTAAATTGTGCTATTTTGAGTGAATGGAAATACAGAGTTTAGGCAATTCCAAAATGCCTGAGATCCTAGAATACAGCCACTAGAGTGCAGCTGAACTCTATTCAGAAAACAGAGCATCAGGTACCAAATATATTAAGATGCTGAAAAAAAAAAAAAAAAAGGCAAGTACGTACAGATATCTAGCAAGAGTACTGTTTTTTCAGGCACTTATTTTGTTCCACTCTGTTAGGTTCAGAAGTGGTGTAACATGTCTGGTTTGTCCAGAGACCTTGCAAATGCAGAGAACACCTAGCAGACCTTAGAAAAGGTGTTCCCTGAGGAAAGGCTGAACTAATGTTTCTCTTAGTCTGGGAAAGGGAAGGTAGAGATGAGGGAAGGAAAAAGGAGACACTCGTGTCCTCCCTGCAGAGCTGGGCTGTGCCCTGCTGTGCTGTGGGACCCTGCCAGCCCTGCAGTGGGCAACTGCTTTGAGAACTTGGGGTTTTCTCTAAAAGGAGAATGAAACCAAAGCCAACTGTTGCTGTTATGGTGAGCCTGCTGGCTTGTCCTGGCGTTGAGGAGAGGTGACAGACTCAGATTCTTTTTATCAATTCTGTAGTCAAAAGGGGTGATCAGAAAACTCCCTGAACAAAGTGATAAAAGCTAGAAAAGGGAGAGAAAGACAGAAGCCTATCCAACTTTTTTATCCAAGGGACTTTTCCTTGCTATATCTTAGGTCTTATATGCCCTGGTTTCCCTATGAAGAGCTGAAATAGGTTGGAAGGTGCTGTGACATGATCAGCAGTGTACAGATGGTACCAAGCAGTGGCCATCAGAGGTCAGGCAAATGAAAAGTGCCCACCTCTGGGGCTACTCAAAAGGGTGGAAGAAAGGCTGGGTCCAGGACTGCTCCTGAAGTATGCCCTAAAGGATGGCAGTTTCGCCTATTATTGGATTTATCAGATTTGATTTTTTTGGTGTAGTTTCTCCTTGAAAGAAATCTCTTGGTTTAACCCCTTAAACTTGGTGTTTGTGGGTGGAGTAACACTGCCCCTTGCACACCGCTGTGTGGTGTATCCGAAGCTGCATACAGCTTGTTGACTGGATGCTGAGTGAGCAGTGGCCTCCATCCAGGCTGAACCCTCTCATGGCATAAGGAGGCGCAGAACCTGGGCACCCACTTCAGTACTCAATAGCGCAAACAGTGAAGTTAAAAGGGATTTTAAGCTGCAAGGGGAAGAAGTTTTCACTACAGTTGGGTGAAATACATGTAAGAGACAGTTGCTTTTAAGTATTATTTGGTTGAGAGGATGGCTTTGAAATCCAGGAATGCAAATGCAGGAGCAGGCGTTTGTGCTCACCTTGGGAACTCAAGTGAGCACCCGCGGAGCCGTGCTCCCTAGATGGCGCCGAAGCCCCGGGTATTCCGGGCAGTGCTTCTGTAGTCAGCTTCCGTTGGCTTTGCCCTTTTGTTTGGCACCTGTTTATTTAGAAGAAATAAGCAAATAAATAAATAAAATGGTTCTCTTTCAGCAAAGATGAATGAATAGTAACAAAAATTGTGATTTTTTTTTTTGTTCATCAAAGTTTTTTAAAGAGCAGTATTTCAATTTGATCCAATTATTCTGACAGTTAAATACAGGATGATCAAACTCAGCCCATTCTGTTATTTTTATCAAACTGACCATTGACATCAGTAAACATCTTCTTGTCCCTGACATTCACATTGTTTTTATTTAGAAAAGCAGTTGTTTTCTTAACCTAAACAAAGGTAACTCCATAGAACTTGCAGAGTTTTCACTGCTTCCAGCTGGCATCTGTGCTAGTTAACATCAAGTTTTGGTCATTGCACCCATCACAAGCAAGGCTCCACAGCTCCATCAAGAATAAAACCATTGCTGTTAAATTTCAAGTCAAAATCTGGAGTGAATGTTGCAATTGCAGAGCATTCTGTCCATACACAGACTCACATCTGGGTTCTGATACTGGTAAATCTTTAAATAGCTCATTGAACAAGAAGGAAACTACTAGGGATTTTGCAGTGCTGAGAAAAAGGAGAATGCTTCAACAGCTACATACTGGTTTATGTTCATTTCAGACCTTCATGGGAAATGCTTTTGTCAATCCTGAAAGTTTCCAAGAGTGAATTTCATGCCAGATTAGAAAATATGTTACTTAGGAGACCATTTTGATGAAAATAATATTTCAGCTTCTTAGTTTTACTTGCAACCCAGTGGTGCCATTGGTACTTTCCGTTGTTCCTGCAGTGTTCCTAGCAGACAGTAAGAAACTGGGATTCAGAAGGAACGTTCAGCATTCCCATCTTTGCAGCACAGATTTTTTTCTTGCAGGCAGAGAAGACACCATCCTGTAAGTGCCAGAACATTTCCTCCTCTACAGATTCCCTCAGGGCTTCTGAGCCCTGAGTTGAGGGGCAACTAGAATGGCATGGTCTGGAGGCACAGATGGAGAAGAAAAGAGCTGCAGCTAACCAGTATAGTCCCACGTATAGTTTTGGGTTTAGTGTTAGTTTTGTTTTCAGTATTTATATTCCTCTCTACACTGTCTCAGAGTTTTCAAGGAACTGAATTCTTGAACAGTCCATGTTTTTCAGACATTCAGTGTCACCTTGTGTTCAAAATGAAGTATGCCCAAAATAAGAGATACTTTTATCTCATAAGCAAGCATCTTGCATGTGTGTTTCATCTGTAGATGTGTGTAGTATTGTGAGTGGACAGAGAAACCGTTCTTTTTAATCCTCTGGCTCATGAAGGAAGGTCAGCACAGATCAAAAGTAATTATTCAGGAGGGGCTGCTCTGATCAGTTAGGTCTTCCTCCAAAATGTAATTTAAAGTAACAGCAGTGTCAGAGCAGGATCTCACCTCGCTGCTTGTGGATGAGTGATACAATATGCTCTGTCACTTAAGACAGGAGCATCCATTGCTCAAAGCAGTGCAGGGGTGTGATCTGGGCTTCCTTCTTTGGCTACAGTGGTGGGAGACTCAAAACCTCAGGAGGAAGACCCCTGACTGCTCAACTTTCACACACAACTGAAGACAGCATTAGCTGGTGCTGCAACTGCAAAACATGGTCCTTTCCCAGCCTCTGGGTTCTGTATTTGTGCTGCTTCTGCTTTTGTCAGCATAAGCATTGTCATGACCACAGCAGGAAAGAGGAGCAGGGATTTGGCTGTTAGCTAGTTTCACAATAATAAATGATGAAATGGTTACTTTCAGTCTGCAGCTCTTCGCTGCTATTGGCTTTGCTGTGTGATGACTACACAAGTGAATATGCCTGCACAAAGTAGGAGGTGCAGTACAGCAAGAAACATTTCTGCTGCTCGGTCTACAGGGAAGTCAGAGCTGTTTCTTGTGGCAGCAATGCCAGTTCAGCGTGTACATTAATCATAACATAGGCAAAGTGGATCTTCTGCCCAAGAAATGGGAACCCTTTTCTTTTTCAGTTAACTCTCATTTCACCATCTTGTTCTGCCAGATGGGGCATGCACTTCTTTAGGATTTAAACTTACAGAATTAAAATCCTGTTCTCCAGAGAAAGATAAACATTCTTCTATGTGCTCCTTACTATTTGACTGTTGCCCTCAGTGTCATTTAATATGTGGCAAAATTTAGGCGTTAGTTTTGGATAGTTTCATTATAAGTGACAAATAACAAGCTGTGACACTGAAAGCAAGCTGAAGGCAGACACTGAGGTGTCTGAACTGTCTGCTACCTTGCACAGTAAGTGCTGAAAATTTCCCACAGCTCTCTATTTTTAACTATTCTGCAAAACTCCCACTTTTTTCTCATCTCACTTTTACTCTGAAATCATTCAGGTTCAATATTGTGCATTAAGCTCCTGGATGTTTGTGTGAACTGGATGTATGATACCAAGTCTGAAAAGAAAACGAACTGTTCTTTGTTATACTTGTCTTTTACATGGGGATTTTTATGCAGAGTTTGTCATGGATCTTAGATTCTGTGAACAGAAGACTTCAAGCACCTGCTCTGCCAGCAGAATGCCTGTGTGTATATTATATGACAATATGAAAGATCCGGCTCTACTTTTCACCTCGTTCTCACCGAGAGAAACTCTGTCCTTGGATCACTCAAGAATATTTGTCAGTATCATGTGTCCCTGTGTATCAGGGTCCTGAGGGCACTATTAGGCCCTAATGGCCATAACCAGCTTCACCTGGGGCTTCACCCACTCCCTGCCCTTCCCCAAAAGCTCAGCCCAGGACCCTGTGAAGGTATTTGTCATTGAAGTGTTCCATGGGTAGAGAAAGGTCTCCTCAGATAAGGTAGTTTGCTTTCCAGTAAAACTTGGAAAGCTTTCTTTCTGCTTTCCATTCTTCATTGCTGCAGTTAAGAGGCCTGACCTACTATGTAAGTGGGGATGATGAATGCCTGGATTGTTCTAATTATAGTCATTTCAAGGTATGGGTTGCTCAGTGCTTTTATTTAGGATGCTGTATTATTTTAGGATGGTCTTGAAAATGAATGACCTCCTAATGCTGATAGTTTCTGAAGGGTGCATGTGAGGGTATGCCCCCTGCTGCTGTTCTGAGGTGTGTGTGGGACTGGTGGGTGCCTTCTCCCTTTCCCAGCACTTGCTCTGGTGTTAGAGAACTGAACTAGTTCCCCTGTAGATAAGAGGAGTAAGTAAGTAAGGAGTTGTACAAATCTGGTTCCTTGCTGTGTAAGACATATAAACTGCATCCAGGCAGAGATCAAGTGTGTGTCCTACACACTGGGTGCACACAAGCTGTGGTGCAACTCCAATTGAGAAGCTCTGTCGCTATTTTACTGGCAGTCAAGCATGGGTTATGCAGGACTCTAAATCCCTTGTGTCACAGCTATGCAGCTGTTTCTGATTGTAGTTTTCTCTCTTCTGGCTACTGTGGCCATGAGAAAAATATTTGCTGTACTTTCTCCCCTCCTGTAGATGCTGCAAGACCGCTCTTACTGAGTTTTGTATGTATTGTCCAGTCTCATTAACCCAGACTGCCTGAATGTTTGTGCATAGCACCAGTAAAGGCTGGCTATCTAGGCTTGCATGGCACATCAGCTATGGAAAGCTTTTGGAATTGCTTTCCATCGATTTCCATCAATTGCCTTGATTAACAGATGTACTTCATAAAGAACTCCAGTTTTCATGCTGCTGTGGCTGCTGCTATTCTTAAGGCCAGGCCAATGGAGGCTGGATGTGCTTGAGATACCTGGTAGAACCTATGACCTGGTAGAACCAGACACTCTGTTATCTAGGCAGGCTTGTTCTTGCTTACTAGTTTGAGTGTTTAAGGATTAGGAAGTGAAATGCTTCTTGCAAAGTCAGGCACTGATATTCTCGTGAGAAGAGTAAATTAAAAACCCTTTCTAAAACTTGTGAATAGAACATCTTCGGTGTGGGGTGAGACACCTCCTCTATTCCTCTGCCCCAAACCAATGCCCTGTATGTATGTTCTGGAGCAGATTTGGGGCCATTTTTTCCCCTCTTTCTCTGGGCAATATACAGAAGCTCTCTCTTCATCTTTGTGTACTTCTGCAGCAATAGCCTTTCCTTTGTACTTCAGTGTGTTCGGCAGTATGGATGCAGTCCTGCAGGGCTTATCAGGTGAATTGATATGGTTTTTGTCTTAATCCAACCATGAAAGAATCAATATTGATCAGCATGAAGTTCTGTAAAAAGATTAACATTGTGTTAAAGCTCCTGCAAATGGATCTCTATACCAATTTTGAATTTACTCAGCCTTTCCTCAGTTAACATATCTAAAGTAAAGTTATTATTTATGTGGAAATTAATATCTATAAATAGGAGCAAAGGGGGGAGCTCTTCCATGACACATACCCACATAAGCAACTTGCTAAGCTAAGTGCTTGTGCTGCTCAGGCAGATGGAGAGCTGCCAGTTGCTGACTGCTTTTGGGTACTGTTGGAACCGTAATGTGCAGCAGAGCTCCCAAGAGCGCTCTGCTGCCTGTGTTAGGGGGTGGGCTGGTTAACCAGAGCAGCTGCTTGTACACAGGGAGCTCAGGTTCCTGTTTGTGCTCAACACCATTCAGAGCCATGTTAATACAGTATCTGTCTTACTGC
This sequence comes from Psilopsiagon aurifrons, assembly GCA_025447955.1. NCBI lineage: Eukaryota > Metazoa > Chordata > Aves > Psittaciformes > Psittacidae > Psilopsiagon > Psilopsiagon aurifrons. The sequence continues at coordinate 14,184 of JAOEHY010031935.1, read as the reverse complement.
AACTGCACATATAATCACATTTAGTTTGCAGGACAGCACATATTAATTATCTAGTAATAAAAGTCACTTTTCGGTGGGTATTCTTAGCTTCAGGCCCCAGTTCCTTAAATCTAAACATATTTATTGAGATGCTTTTTGGTAAGTGCAGAAGGGTTTTTTTAATAAATAAAAGCAACAGTGCTTCTATAGGTGTGAGCCAAATCAGGCTTTACTGTGCTGGGCTGGTTGTCAGAGCTCAGGTTAGTGTCATCTAAATCTAAATGGAGGAGCAGCTGATGTGTGTGTCAGAAGCAACATAGAGGTCCCGGTGAGGAGAATAGGTATGTGTTGAGGGTAGGTCTTGAGGTGATGAGGGCAGTAAGGACACCCTTTTGGCTCACTCAGTGTTTGGAGGGTTACTGAGGAAAAAGCTCCCCAGGTAAGAGTTCTTGTAGAAAGAAGGATTATGGGGTTGGAACTGGACATAGTAAGATCAGGCTCCGATCTGTTACAGAGGTATATGGCCCACGATCTGTTGACATCTACTGGTTTTGAAGACACTCAGTGATACCTCCATGAGAAGAGGGAGAAGCCCCTGCCCCTGACTGGGGCAGAGGAGGGCACAACATGCTCACCTTGTCTCCCCACAGGTTTTACTGTGGGATGATGTGTTCCAGCCTAAAGCCTTGTGCAAAGCAGGAAGTTGTGTGAGGTTCAGAAAGGTGCAATTTGTTGGAAATATGCCTTAATGACAGAAAAAATACTTTCCTCAGAAAACATGAGAAACTTTACATGCCATCTTCTTTGGGGTAATATAAAACTGTTGAACAGTGTATAGAGTCACTGGTTGCAGAGATAGGAAAATAGAGCACTTCTGAGGCAAATGTTTGCAGAATCACGAGCAGTAGGAGATGAGAGCATTAACTGCAGTCATGGAGGGCTCACATCAGTTCAGAGCTTCAGCTGAACATGATCTTTTTCAGTTCTCTTGAAACACTTCATCTTTTCTTTAAGTGCTATATTTTGGTCTGAGTCTTTTGCTTATGGGTCATTGACAGGGAGACAGAAGCCCTGATCCAATGCCAGGTGGATAGCACAGAAAGACCCAAAAGGCTGGGATTGCTGTGCACTTGGGCTAGAGCTATAGTTTGTTACCAATGAAGGTACTGTGTAGATTTTAGAAACAGAATCATAGAATACTTTGGGTTGGAAAGGACCTTAAGATCATCCAGTTCCAACCTCCTGCCATGGACAGGGACACCTCCCACTAAACCATATCACCCAAGGCTATGTCCAGCCTGGCCTTGAACACCGCCAGCAATGGAGCATTCACAGCTTCCCTGGGCAACCCATTCCAGTGCCTCAGCACCCTTACAGTAAAGAATTTCTTCCTCATATCCAATCTAGACTTCCCCTGTTTAAGTTTAAACCCATTACTCCTTGTCCTACCACTACAGTCCCTAATGAAGAGTTCCTCCCCAGCATCCTTATAGACTCCATTCAGACACTTTTGTTCCAGCAGTTGATATCACATCCTGAATTACTTCTGCCAAATTCATAGGGTAAAGGACTGTAGTAAGGAATTGTTGGGAGAAGCAGGGTGGAAAAAGGACTGAGGCAGAAGCTGGGCATGATCCACTTCACATGTGGCTTTGGGTGCTTATTGATTGAAAGGAAGAAAAATCACTTGAGACTTCTTAAATGGTAAGAATCAGCCCCAGGTGGGGAATATATAAAGAGAAGTCTGGGTGAGAAGGGGAAAAAAGTTGATTCTAGTACCGCAGGTATTTATTTTACTGCAGCATTTGCTGGACGACGTCTAAAATAATTTTGTTGAATTTTAAATGGGCACAGGCTTTGGGTGACTCCATTGCTTGCAGTGAGGTGACACTGGCTGTTTTCCAGAGAGGAAACCAAATAGGCAGCTGTTAATTCTGTAACGTCACCTATGGGAGCAGCTTTACCATGGCTGCAATGTGCTGTAAGGCAAACATCATTTTTATTTTGGAAAAAGTAGTAAACAAGCTCAATCTGTGGGTAGGGCTGGGAAAGAATTCAAATTGCATTTCAAGCATAGCACTTGCTGAGGCAGAGTTAGTTATGTTCCTATCTTAAGCCACAGTATTTCCATTTCCCAGTGTTTATTAGACTAGAATTATTCATAAGTTTAAGCAGGGTCTTTGACAGGTTTTACATTTCCTCTCCCAACCAGGCTTGTCACCATTTTCCAAAGCAAACTTCTGGGAATAAGGTACGTATAGTGTAACATTTAGTAATCTAATTACTTCCAATGATGTCTTTCCTGAAAAGAAGTCACAAGCTCTGAATCTTGTACCAGAGAAAGGCAATTTACTGAATAAGCCTCTGCTCAGAGATGGGATGATGGGGAATCTTGCATGGGGAATGTCTGCATAACTGATGGTTTTCATTACACTGAATTTCCCCTGCAAGAGCTGCATGTAGAGGAGACACACTTCTAAAGTGCAGCAAGAAAGGAAATGGTGTCTATTTCCACCTAGACCACAATGATACTTTAAATATCTCTTTTACAGCTTTCTCTTGCAGTTACTGCTTTGCCACAGTGAGAATGAGACCTATTTAGCAGCTACTTCCTAAAGGCACAGTTCTCACCCCAGATAACTTAGGGGAAGATCCTTCTGGAGTTACAAAAACTTCTCAGGATCCCAGGATCAGTAAAGCCACTACTTAACATTTATGCATTTCTGCCTTACTTTTACTCAAGTACCATTCATGTCTATGAAGTGCTGCTGTTCTGGGGTGCATTCCTCACAGCTGCCTAGTGCAAAGTGTTGTGAGATGAAGCACATATTGCTTTTAGAGACCCTGGGACATGTATGACTGGGTGAGCTGAGAAGAAAAAGGGGCTAATTTACACTTTGCAGATGAGGGACTGAAAACTTCTCCAGAACAACTTAATTTTCTAGGAGTGGCTGACAGTCACAGACATCATCTGCTTGTGTGGCTGAAAGATCTGCTCCTTTAAACTTTCTCTTTTGCTAGTGCAAATGTGCAGGTGTGGACAGGCTGGAAGGTACTTTCATGTTAGGGTGATGAGCATAGCATAAGAACATGTGTAGCATAGGATATCACCAAGGTCACACGCAAAGCATATAGCAAAGCAGCAGCTTTAGTCTGGGTACTCTGAATTCCAGTCCAGTGCATTAACTGTCCTCCAGAATTACTCATCACTTGGCATAAATCTGAACAGCCTTGCAAATTTGCAGTTTTGCAGTGCAGAGGTGTTATTCAGTTATTAAACCAGGTATTTCCTGCACTGTGGTAGCACCCAATGCGTATTTAGTCAGAAAACCATTTTGCTGTTATTTATCCTTAGTAAGAAAGGACCTCTTGTTGGGCAAAGTGTTGCATTGCTGTGCATCCATTTACTACTCCAGCACCTGGCAATATACTCACAAGAGCACAAGTAACTGTGGCTATTTTGAGTTGTATGAAGATGGTGGTATGCTGAGAGCAACTAGTAGAGAGGGAGAGTGTAAAGATGACTTAGAATCAGTTCTGTATAACCATGATTGTCTTCTTTGCCTTGAGGGAGAATAATTCTCTTCCCCCATTTGAGTCCTATTCTCCTGATTTTACCCTCTGTTGTGATCTGTGAATGAGCTTGCTTTAAGTGAATATGAACTCAGTGTCAAGTCAGATGACTTGGAACCAACAGCCTTTGTTAGGCTGAATGCAGTAAGACAGACCCACATGAGGAGTATTTTGAACCTGTTTATAGGTAGCTCCCAATGAGCTGCATTTAAAAGGAGTTGCAAGCGACACAATTCATCTAAATTTAACTTCACCCTTCACAAAAGAACAATTCTGAACGGAAAAATGTGTTAGGAAATTGAATTAGGTTTCCCAGTGTTGGAAGCTTATGAACAGCAGCTTAATGTGGTAAGCCTGATAATGAGGATGGAGTGCAGTGTTAGCAAAGCCTTGACATTAAAGGGAAAAACAGATGATTCTATGGGACCAAGGTGTTGCGAACAAATGACCTGTATTCAAAAGAAAGTATAGAACAAACATTAAACTTTAACAGAATCCTCTCAGGGGGAAGGTTATTTTCATGCGGCTGAACATTTATCTCATTTGCATAACACATGGTCATTTCTGCAACAAGTACAATGATGTTGTTCATCATTCACTTGTTCTGCGTAAAGGTTAAGTCTCCTCAGAAGAATAGGCAAATAAAATGGTTAACTACCCACTTTGGAATGCAATTCTCCCTGTAATGAGGACGTATTTGGGTTCTAGGCACTACTTCAGTGCCAGTGGAAACTACACTGGGGTTTGTAACATATGAAAGTGCAGCGCTAATGCCTTGCATCAGCCACCTCTGGAGATCAGACTTCCTTATGAAATGTCTGTGTGTACTCATCTTGAAGTGTCCCTTGTGAGAACAATGGCACTCCTACACTATGTGGCAAGTATGGAGAGAGTGACTTGGTCCCAAAATTTCCAAGCTGTGTCCATGAAGTGAGGAATTCTCATGTTCTGAAGAGATCAGTGGTGGCAGGAACTGGCTTAGTAAAGAAGCCTAGAAGTTCAGGCTCTATTTTGAATGTTTTTGAGCCCCAGTGGTTGCCAAGGTTGGACAGGGCTGGTTGGTCACAACTTCAGCGCAGCCGTGGTAGTAGACCATGAATTGCTCTGGAAATCAAACTGTTGGGAGCTGATCGCTGCTTGATTCTTCCTTTAGTTCAGAAGGATGGAGACCTTTGTGAGCCCTTTCTTTTTCTCTGCTGCTTCAACTGGGCTGTCCTCATTTCTGAGAAGAAAGAGGAATGGCTTCACAGGCTGATTATGGTCTGCTGGATGGCTGGTCTTGGTCATGGAATTAGAATACTGTTGTTAAGTCACAAGAAACAGGGTCCCTCACAGAGACAGATGGGATTTTGGTGGCTCTTTTTGATAATCAGCAGAAAGAACATGTACAGAATACTCCATTACTACTCATTATTTTGAGAACACTAACATATAAATATGTATTTGTTTCAAATGTAGGCTGTGACTATTAATTCCCTGATTTATGTTTGTTCGTATTGTATCAGGAGTCCAATTTTTGCATGTAAGAACCACTCACTGTGATTTCAAATGTAAACCAGCAGGATTTGTGCTCCTAACTTGGAAGCTTTCATAAATCCTATGCAGGAGGTCTATTTGCCATTCTCCCCTCTTAATACTGTAAATCATGGTTAAACTCATCCAGCATGTACAGGTTTGTATCCTGAAGTGAAAACTGTATGGTGAGGTTTCTTATTTTATCATGAACCTCACAATACTCATTTTTCTGCTTTAAAGGTCTAGAGTTTAGAATGCTTAGATTTTCATTAAAAAAATAATCTATGACCTTTGTAGTAGAGATGAGAATTCAAAGATCTCAAACAACAGGATCTTAAGCAAACTTGGTGTATACTTAAATAGGTAAAAAATCATTTATGTAGCTTTCTGTTTGCTGGATTAAAGTCTTACGAGTAGCACAGAGTATGGTAGACTTCAGACTGAAAATGTCTTCTACAGAGTGCTTAGCATCTGGAACAGGAAAAAGAAATCCCACAAAACCCAATCTAACCCATCAAATAAAACCCACCTCAGGCTTTAAATACTGAAACATGAATGTTCAGAGTTCTCATCAGTTATTATGGTGTCTCTTTTGTTAGTAAGTATTAACGGAAGCCGTTAAAAGCTATGGGATGTTTTGCAACGTAATCATTTTAATGACGACATTCAGAATAGTGGAAGCAAACTATGATCAGTCACTGAATATCTCTGAAATGTGAACCCTGTAACTTGTCACTCACTGAGAAGTGTCGTGGCTTAAGCCCGGTCAGCCACGCAGTTGATCTCTCATTCCCCACCTTCCTCTCCCCCTGCTCCTGGAGAGATGGGGAGGAGAATCGAAAGAATGTAACTCCCACGGGCTGAGATAAGCACAGTTCAGTAACTGAGGTATGACACAAACCACTGCTGCTGCCACCAATAGTAATAATGATAGGGGAAACAACAAGGGAAGAGAATACAACCGCTCACCACCCACCGACTGATACCCAGCCCGACCCAGCAGTGATCTCACCCTTCCGGGTAACTGCCCCCAGTTCATACAGTGGGCATGACGTGCTGTGGTATGGAACACCTCTTTGGTCAGTTTGGGTCAGGTGTCCTGTCTCTGCTTCCT
>JAOEHY010031933.1:16592-34529 GCA_025447955.1 Psilopsiagon aurifrons | reverse complement strand
GCAAACCCTCTGCCCGACGGCGCTGCCCGGTCGGCAGCCGAGCCGAGCCGAGCCGAGCCGAGCCGAGCCGAGCCGAGCCGAGCCGAGCCGAGCCGAGCCCCGCCGCACCGCACAGCGGGGACGCGGGACCCCTGCGAGCAGCACCGCCCCTCTCGTGCCAGGGGGCGGGGCTTGACTCAGAGGCTCTGCCCACCCCCCCGTGGCCCCGCCCCTCGTCCCCGCCCCATGGCCCCGGGCCGCAGCCCGGCGGGGTCGGGGTGCTCTGGGTTGGTGGGGCACCGCGGGCAGTCCCGCTGCTCGGCAAAGGCAGGAGGGACTCAGGGACATCAGCGCTGAAATTCCATGTCACCTGCGGCCTCACCGTGCGCGTTTGGGGTTTCTTCACGTCCCCCCGACCCCAAAGACCTGCGCTATGGGGCACACGTAAGAGACGCAGCCGTCTTCTTGCTCCGTGACTTCATCCAACTGGGTTTGAAGTGCCTGGTGGTAACAGTGCTAAGTTCACAACGTGCAAGTCCCTGAATCATGTACATGTTCCCAGCAGCCTAATGGGACACATCACATTTCAGGGTATCCAACCACCCCCATCCTGCTCCCTGCGGGACGTTCCATTCGCCTCTCACACCAAAAGCTTGATTTTTCCCCAAAATGACCCCCTCAGTTGCAACTGTACCTGTTAATCCAAATTATTAAGCAGTGGCTGTTGAAAGAGAAGTTCATGAGACAGTCCTTTGGGAAAAATAAACACATGGTTATTAATGCTTTAACCATACGCATGACCATAAAGGCCTTGGGGGAAATAAATACATCTGCATAGACAGATACATAGGTAAATAGTTAGAAAATCAGGTAGAAAGAAATACACAGCTATGCACATAACTGTGCATGCATATACATATATGCATGTCTACATGCTACATTTTTCTCTTTCCCTGCAAATCTTCATGTGACCTTGTCCATAAACAGTCAACTAAGTTAATGAAGCAGTGATTTTATTTTGCATGCTGTGCAGTTCCAGCTGGTTTACTGTACTGAGGGATGAGTTTGAATTTCAATTTCCTTTGAAATTACACCCATGTTGCTCACAGGAAGATACAGGGAGTAGGAGAAGCCAAATTCCTATACTTATTTTTCCCAGAGACCCAATAAAATCCATGAAAAGTCAAAGAGGACTCATGGTTCAAGAGGCAGCAAGTCAGCACTGTGCAAATGAAATGTGTTCTTGCTATTTTTATGGGCTCTTAAACCAGAAAATTGGTAGCCATTATTAATATCCCCACCTCCACCATACTGCAGGTCAGGTCACCGGTCTTTCTAAGTGATTTGTGAACCTTTGGCAGTGATTATTAGACAACCAACTCTTGCTGAGACTAGCCTGCAAGTAAGGTTGTGTGGTAGTGATAAATGCCTGGAGAGAACCAAGGGCACCTACTGCCAAAGAAACAGTTCTGGTGACTGTTCTGGTGATGCTGGTTTTGTTTGGTTGACTACAAAGAGAAAAAAACTGATAGGGGATGGATGACCTGCAAGAACTGTTTGCCTTCAAAGCAGTTGAGCTAGTCAACAAAGCTAATTCAATTATAGGGGTTAGTGGAAAAACATTCACATGAAGTTATTACAGGATCTATAAACACAGTAAAATCATTGGTAGCTCACTCTGGTGCCTTCTGCATTCCTAGATGAGCTTCCAAAAATGCAATCACTAGAAAATATGCCACTATATTGATTCTAACAAGTGGTTTTTATGAAATGTAGTCAGATGATGTGCAACTAGAGCTTACTGCAATACCACTTAGCCTCTGTATTCATGCACAGTCTCTACTATTAAGTGAGCAGTTTGAAGAGGGGTGGTTGGTTTCATTGCTAAAAATTATTTTGGTGCCTGACCTTTGTGGGAACAAATACCCACTGTTTGCCCTAAGCATATCTAAGCAAAGATAGACGAATGCTAGCCCTCCCCAGGCCCTTTAGCCCTTTAGCGTTTCCCATGTCCCCTTCTTCTTCTCCCCTACAGTCCCCTGAGGAAGGGGAGGGAAAGAAAGTCTGACCCCTCCAACACACAAACCTCTTGACTGGTCTACGTACACGCACTGACCTGAGCAGCCAGCAGTGAGGAGCTTGCACATTGCAAATGTTGGGCATCCACAGGGAAGTGCACATTTCAAAAGCACAAAGTGCTTTTATCTCCCTGAGTGATCCCAGTGAGATCTCTGACATCCTGAGTGATCCTGGTGAGAGTCTTTACACTGTGCTTCCTAAATGGGGCACAGTCCTTCAGTACTTTGCTTGGCTGCTGGTGCAATCTTGTTAGCTAGAATAATGCTGCAGGAACTGTTGCTTCACTGTATGAATTGCCGTCGCTATTGTACCAGGGACATTTGGGATACCAGTGAGCAAACTAGAAGCTAACTTCTTTACTCTCCAGATACTTGAATGGGGCCCTGACCCTGTAAACATTTAAATACAAGAATAACTTTATTCTAGAAAGTCATTCTACAGATGGTGGCTTTTTTATCATAATCAAATTACTTCTATATGTGATGTTTGTGGGACTATTCTTCTAGTATTATCAGGTAAAAACTGTAGTTAAGAATCACCAGAATGGTAGTTGTCTGGGAAAAGTGAGGACTAGAAAAGATGTGAGGTGACTTTACCCACACAGGATGTATGGGATCATCTGTGTCTTGCTACAAAAATTCTTTTATTTTGAGCTTTGATAGGGCTTCTCACGTGGAAGATGCCATGAGGAACCTCTACAAGGAAAATCAGCCTCAGTACAGAAGAAAGTCACTTGAAGTCCAAGTGAAAGATTCATCTAAATACAATGCTACCACAACAGTTATGGGACAACAGATGTCTAGTTATAAAACCAAAACCTCAGTGATTCCAGTACTGGCAGCTTTCTTACCCAGTCTTTTAGGCTGTAATCTCACACAGCCTTTGTATCATCCTTTAGACTTGTAGAGTATCTAGAGTAGCCTAGCTCTCACCAGAGACCGTCAGTGCTGAACCACAAGGAGCTAGTGAACATATCAATGTAATTGAGCAAGGAAGGAATGGTGCTTCCTACCTCCACAGACACGGTCTCAATCTGTGGAACTTCCTGGGATCCTGAAAACAACATGCAATGGCTTCTAAAGCTAGCCTACCCTCTGTCCCAGCACCCTCGCCTGCCTTAAATAACAGGCAATCCTGCCAAGACATTTCAAACATGGCTTAGTTCAGAAAAGTGCCCCTGCCTTGGCCAGACAAAACCAGTAAAGAAATGGGGGCTGGAAGGAGCTCCATGAATGTTCAGCCTTCCAACCACACTGAGCAGACCTCAGCCCAGTGTGCGACCAGATCTGAAGGCTTGCAGGAGAGCTGGTAGCTGACAGATGGGATGCAATCAGACCACGTGCATCACTCCCAGATTGTGTCAGATCAATTCCCTGCTCTCACAGGATCTCCCGGAGCCCCGCGGAGAACAGCTCTCATCCTGAAATCAGTGTGTTCCCAGCCCTGGGGTTATTTTCCTTCTCTGCAGCGTCTTTCTGCCACAGCCCCAGTACCGGGGAAACTGTGTCCGTGGACGGCCCCTGGGAGCAGGCAATCCAACGAGAGGTGGCACGAAGCCTTGCCTTGCTCTTCCCAGACAGGGCCAGCATGCTTTTGTTTATGCATCTGCTCCGATGGTCGCCAAAAGCTCATTAAAAGCAAGACACAAAGAAGCAGCAGAAGAACCGGGCAGCCCCCCCGCTCCCTGACCTGTCACGACTCTCCCTTGGGTCTGTCAGCGCCTCCCGGGCAACCCAGGAGAGGAGCTTGTCCAGAGCAACTGCAGCAGCAGGAGCAGCCAGGACACCTTTTGTTTGCTTAATTATCCAAATAACCTGGAGAGATAAGGGCTGGAAACACCGATTATGTGCTTCCTTCCTCATGTAGCTCAGTAGGTTTGCAAGTGGGCAACGTCCCGTGTAGAATTCCTCTGGGATGTGGCAGCCAGCAGCTGGACCGACTCATGGTCACACCTCTGTGCCACAGCTGGGGCTACAAGCACCTCAGCATCTAACGAAGGATGGAAGCTACCTTCAGTTCTGTCTGCATTGCAAATTGCACACCACTGCAAACCTGCATCCTTGCAACAACGCTGGAGCCAGGCAGCACAACCTTAATGTGCCTTTCATCAAGCGTGCTTTGCTAACACACTGATAAACCTTGCTAAGCAGATGTGGAAGGAAGCACATTCAAAATGCTGCTACAAGAAGAAAATGAGAAGACATTCATTTAACATTGGATGTCATCACTTTTCATATAAACCACATGCAAAATCAAATATACATTTAGCATACAAGGATGCATACTCCATGTGTAGACCCCAGAAAATGTGTTGGTTTGCAAGCAGAATTGAAAAGGACAGAATCTATCCTTCCAGCAAGAAATGAAATAATAACTGTCCCAGGTGACAATAAGCATGGAAGTAGGAATAAGAATGCATAAACCCACTCATTTTCAGATTGCATTTCCTAAAAGTAGAGAGCTGAATGACACTGTGTTCAGAGTACGCAAAAAATGCTGAAACCTTTGCTGGAATCTGTGAACATGTCACATGTGTTTGGCCTTGTCCAGCTATAAACAGGAGGTGTGAATTTGGCATGTGTGGACATCCCCAAAGCGGCTTTAGTCTAGCTTGGCTGAATGCTCATTGTAACGCAACTGGAGGAGCAGGTTCACTGCTGCCAAGGTACAGACTAGTCTAACTAGCCTTGGATACATCTCTCCATTCCTATGTGCCTAATTATGGTTGGAGGCATGTGGAATTTGAGGGACACACCTCTGAAAAATTCCATTTCTTTCACTGTTTATTTGCTTGACTCCATCATGTCCCAGCTGTCTGTGTAACTGCTCATGCCAGGACAACAGGGTCTGTGCACCCTCCACAGGAGACGTTCATTTTTTTCCCCACCAAACTGGTCTTCCCCAACAAACCCTGTGTGGGGCAGCAGCTTTGTGGGGAAAATGCCTTTACTTGTTTATGTGCCTGAAGCCTCTGGAAATTTCTCTCCTGCTTGAAGCAGGAAGCAGCTCTGAGGAGTCGCTTTCTGAGCAGGAAGCAGAGGGTAACTCAGTGTCTGAGCCCCTGGAGATGTCGTCAGTCAGGCTAATGGACGGGCAATTGGTGACAGGGACAAGCTGCAGATCCTTATACGGAAGTGACATTCAATCTTTTTCCTCTTCTTTCTTTTTTGTCCCTTTCTTTGTCCTTCTTTTGTCTTTTTTTTTTTTTAATTATGAAAAATCTTCTAATAGTTCACTGTTGCAGCATGCTTTCATTGCATCCCTCCCTGTGAAAGGATCTCACAAGAGTACTGTCACCTCCACACTGCAGTAATTAAAAACAACCTCAGTCATTTTGGCCTCATGGCTACATTTTTATGCTGGTTCCCTTAATATTCACTGAAGGAGGAGAACAAGGGACCAGCATCACGCTGTGAAGAGGGTCATGGAGGAGAAACCTGCATTCTCACCCTGACTGCTGCAAATACTGAAGGATTTTGTTTGGTGTGGAACAGTGTCATCAGGAAACCTAAAATGCTCATCTGCTATAGCATGGTGCCTAAGGTTTTCTGCTGACCTGAAGCCAGGACTCCTATAGGTGAAATTCCATGGTGGTGGAAGTCTAGCTGCTTGGGAAACAATAACTGCCAAAAATACATGTTATCAGTTTGCTATGAAATAAATGAAGATTATGGATGTATCTGACAGAATGCCAGCCTATCCAAGGTAATCTTACAGCAAGTCATTGCATTAGCAGTAGAAGCAATGCACCCCAGCTGCCAGGGAGGTTGTGTCCCCCATATCACATAAAGAGCAATCTCCATTTGAAGGTTTTGGGGATGTTTGAGAAATCTTTCTGCCTTAGAGGTGCCTCAGTGTCTGCTTATATTTTATCTGTTGCTCTCTTTCACTGGTGAGGGCTCTAATGAAATGTCTCGCCTACATCCTACCACGTCTTAAAATACATATAGACGTAATATCTTAGAGATAGTTGACCACTGTCACTTTCGCTTGAAACTGGCAGCAGGGCTAAAAAATTATGAGTCAAGTAGATAGAAAAAATAAACAGACAGACATAGAATGTGATTAGGTGGGTCCTATTTCCCTAGGAAACAAATCTCTAAGATGTACAGGTCACACCAACTGGAAAAGACTGCCAGCATTTCGTAGGACATTCGTAGCATTTCAGCATTTCATAGATGCTGAAAGTGGAGGCAACTCAAAAGAGAGCAAAGCACTGTCAGATATTGTGAAAACCCAGCATATGAGGAAAAGCTGAAGGATTTAAGACTGTACAATCTAGAAGGAGAGATCAGGCAGACCTGTATGATAACAGCCTTCCAGTGGGGAAGGCTGGAGATACCTGGTCGGTTGTCCTCACAGCCACCAAGGGTAAGAGAGGAAATAATGACTCTAATTTTCTGGACAAGAGATTTATCTCACATAACATGGAATGTTTTCTGACTTTTGGGGTAGTTAAGCACAGAATAAGGTGGTCTGGGGAGTCTGGGATTGGCATAAATTGAGGTGTTTAAGCAGGTCTGTCAGGGATGAAATCTAATTCTGGTTTACAGTAGAAGTAGGTATTAGATAGTCTTCTCAGGTTTATTCAAGTCCTACGTATTCATGACTGATAGGAATACAGCTTGTGGTTTTCTGTTCTTTAATAAAAAAGCCAAAAAATGAAGCACTTCTTTACTGGGACAAGTGTACCAAACTAAAACATTTCAGTTTTTATTCTCAGCTGGGATAACTAATATGATCAGTCTGAGCTAATACCTCTTCTACTTCTTTTTTGGAAGGTATGTTGGAGTAAGTGGGTTTCTTGCCATTTTTTCTGTTCAGAAACGAAACCAAACCATTATTCATCCAACCTCCAAGCCATTATTCACACAACACTAGTTCCAGCTAGGAACTCCTGGGCAAGACCTCAGAGCATAAGGCAATGGGGACTACTGAAGTGTATCAGTAGTTGCCAAAGTAGAAGCAGCGCTTTATAGTGATGGCTCAAAATGGTGTCAAACAACTTTCCCAAATCAGTGCCAACAGCAATTTATAGTGCATGGGTCAATAGCTCATGACTTCTTTCTCTGCTGAAGCTTCCAAGTCTATTTACAGAATGTCCAGACTGGTTCCTTCCAGATAATCCATTTTCTGCACAAGTATTTTCACAACCAGGATAACTGGATGGTAACTGAATAGCGTCATGGGACATAATGTAGGGTCTCCACAATGTGAGGATGTAAGAACATAAAGAACAGTGGGATCCAGAAAAAGGAACAGCGAGGGTTGTTATAGATACAGGAGGGATCTCCATCACTCTACCATTCTTCTAAAGACTTTTTGGGGTACTAGCACACCAGGGTCTCGCAGTGCCCCAGAAAAACTACCTTCATCTCAGAGGTGAGGAAGCCTTGTTTCGAGTATGTTGTGGTCAAAATTTATTTGCACAGTAAATATCTTAGATGTGATTAATCACTTTAAATTTGCAGTACACGAGATGATTTTTAACACCCATATTTGGAAACCCTTTTCCTTGCAAAGTATAAAAGTTCATCACAACCAATTTTCTATTTGCCTGTTAAGCTTTTACTTTGACTAAATACCCACTTTTATGAGATATTGGCCATCATTTGTCCCAAAGAAAACAACTGTTTCACTAGTAGCAAGTTCAACTTCTGTTCAGGCTCCCCTTCCAGGACACAAATTAATCCATTTTGAAAAGGAACAGGGAGAATGTCTCAGCTTATTTTCTGAAAAAATTCCTCTATTTACAAGGGTGCGAATCACCTTTCAGCAACCTGGGGAATGAGGCTACCTCAGTCCTCACAACCAGCATCTTCACCCCCAAACCATAAATCCTAACCCAAACTCTACTTGCTACGTATTTTGCCTGTATGGACAACTTGATTGATTACACTTTTTTAATAATCACCTGATTATTTTCCCACATTTCTCATCCAAGCAGGAACATCATAGCAAATATCATACCACCCTCACACTGTTGTCTGCTGTGGCTGTAGCTAAATAAATCCGCTGAACATGTAGTAGCTGATGTGCAGCAATATGGCTCCCAGAAGAAAAGCATCAACAGGAAAGGAAAGGAAGCAACCAAGCACTGGCTGTATTCTCCACAGAGTTTGTCTCACCAGAAGTTGTCACCAACCAAAGGTTAAAAAATACGTTCCACTTGGTTTTCTGGAGGGGAGCATCTGAACAAGCCATGCACAAAATTCATGGAATCATCAGTAAGCCCAAAAGGAAATATTAGGACATGTATCCTGACTTTTGAAAACTGCAGGCAACACGGGGAGCCCACTGGGACACCATTCTTCAGTATTTGAGTGCAAATTCTACTAGAGGGGAAGAGGAATATTTACAGCAACTGGAGCCTGACGGAAGTTAGAGCCAGACGGTGAAAGACTCAGAGCCGACACATTATCCAGGATGATCTTAGGATCATATATAATAGCAACTTTAGCACTTATTCTAAAGGACAAATAACTGTACACTCACATATATTGGGAGTATAACATATACGCATACATGTATGTATATATACATATATGTATTCACTTCTGGGGACATCAGGAATATTTCTGGAGTTCTACTAGTATAGCATTTATTAGCTACCCAGTAAACATAGCTGTTAAGCATGTAGAAATTAATCAGTTTCACTAAATTGCTGATTCGGTGCTTGTAAGAAATGCATTGCCATTCCCATTATTTCAGTTGTGGGAATAAACAAGGTGACCCTTCCCTGTAACACTCATAGCAAGCAATGAGGACACTCCTTTCCTCCTGCTCAGACTCAGCTGATTAAGGCTAATAAGGCCAAGGAAGCTCTAAGGAAACCCAATCCCTTGAGATGGGATGGGATGGGATGAGATGGAAGGTTTCCTAGAGGCCCATCCAGCAGCGGAGGGAGCAGCCCTGGAGAGAGCCCAGCTCTGTTCCTTGCTATCATTGGGATCACATTTTCCAGGCAAGCCCTGGATACAAAACACCACAAACTGGGAAAAGTGATACACAGGAGGCCATGCGGTGGAATGCTGCCAGGCTGTCCTCTGGGGTGCAGCTTTCTCTGTAGAGGCTATGATTCAGTGGTTGCGTTTCCCGCTGAGACCAGTACAGTAGTGCCAGGCAGTGGAAAAGAGGTGAGGCAGAACTGTGAGTACAAGAATGACACGGTGCAAGCTACACAGGTGCAAAAGTAGACAGGGATGCCAAATCTCCAGGATTAAATTAGTAGGAAGGACTTTCTCCTGTAGCCACAATCACCATTAGAATGAGTGGTGCAAGTGATCATTTAGGGTGAACACCTTAAAGAATTGTCATGGACCTCAGATTATCCGATTTTGAACTTTTGTTCATAAAATGCCCCAGGATGAGAGTTAGCACAAATCCTCCATAAGCCTGAAACCAGACCCTTTCTTGCAGGAAATACTATGCCAGCACTGAAGTGTTGGCGCCACACACCACACACCTCCTTACTCTTTAACATCTGCTGACTGTTGTGTGCCAAGGAAAAGGTAACTGAGCAGTTCAAGGAAGGAAGACATTGAGCTCAGAGTCACTGATACCTGCCAACATGACTTATTTTATATTAGACTTAGAAATACAGGAGTATTTGTGTCACAAAGACTGAGAACCTAAGCATAGAACTGCCATTTCGAAACTCTTAAAAATAGTTGGTTTTTTTTTAAACCCAGAAAACGTAGCAACTGGAGTCAGTGAAGAACGAACCTCTCTAACATCCACAGATGTATGAACAGTCACTATGTTGAATAATCCTTTCTGTTTCCCCATTCCTTTCCCTCTGACTCATCCATAATGCCATTTACTTTATTCACACAGTTTAACTGCAGATGTGCACCCTCTTGTCATCATTTCAGTTTCTAGATATATTTCTTTTCCATGTGAACCTGTGAAAATATTTTGATTGAACTGGTGCAAAAATATTTCAGGCAAACCCAAGGTATGGATGTCAAAATATGCTAGCTGAATAACATACCTACTATATATAATAACATTATCCAGTTATTAAAGGAAGCAAGTGGGAAAATATAGGTCTATGGTTTCTAGCTTGTAGGGAAAAATAAATTACAGGTCCGAATTAAAAACTGTTAAAGGACTTTGAATTATGCTTCCCTTCCTTAATCACTTTGACCTATTAAGCATTGCCCCAGCCCAGCAGAGATAAGTAGGCAGGCTTAATGCACTCGCATGGTGCAGTCAGCGAAAGTTACTTTCTGTAGCCTCCAGCCTTTCTCTTGGATATGCATGTCATCAGGAAAACTAAGGCCAGGTTCACTACTTTCTCTTCCGCCCCTTTAACTCCACATGTTTCCTGACCCTTGGCTTCTCTGCTGAGAGGGCTTGCCACCTGCACAGCAGCTCTGCTAGCACAACCACATCCTGTACCTTCACTGCGTCCTGGGTTCATTATTTTCATCAGCCCGTATGATGGCTGTGACAGGAATGTGCTTGGGTTCTACCCATTCTTGCCGTTGGAAAACAAAGTTCCACAGTTTCCACTGTGCTGTGCAGCAGGGGTAGTTGAATGGTGAAAAAGGGACCAAAAAGCACGTAGCATCCCGCTTGCTGCCTCTTTGGGTAGGATGATGGATGCCTCATGGGGATGGGGACCGTGGTCATTGCAAAACTGGCATGCAGCAGCAACAGCACATGTGGAAAAGCAGAGTTCCATTTCTTCAAATGCTTCTGTCCTCTTCTTCCAGGGGAGATGCTGCCATGAATGCCAGAAAAAAATTCATGTGCACTTTTTCCAATATTCCTAATCCCCTTTTTCCACCCGATTTTTTTCTCTGGTAATTTTTCCAGGATAAGCATCTCTTCTGAGAAAATAGAAGAGAACAGCCACAAGCTGGAGGGTGAGCAGGAGACATCATCAAGGAGGTAGTTTAACAGAGCAATAATCCAGCCTAAAAAGGCAAAGCCAGTGAGGAGAAATGTATCTGTTGTATCTGTCACTTACCTGTATTGGTTCATGTGATGGCTGCTATCCTGATGCTACAGCTAATGAAATTACTGCTCATTTGCTGTTCAGGCTGCACCGTTGAAGGGCAGTGACTGAGCAGTGGAGATAGGTCTTCCCAGATGAGTCCCCAGTTCTGTGTTCTCCAAGAAAACAAGGAAGGCCAAAGAATAGCACAACACCCTCTGGTTGCACGGTGACTTGGAAAAGTCATGGGAGCCCAAAACATGTTAGTGAGGGCTTCACCACAAATGCTCCCTTTTCTAGAAATAGTTATTAACTTCAATCCCTCCAACCACATCACCAAGGCATTAAGACTAGGACTGCCTCTCTTCATGCTGAGATCAAATTCTGTGCACTTTTGGCTATGGTGTGGACAAAATTAGTTTCGTGAATGAAGCAATTGAAATCAAAACTAATCCAAATTGAGCATCGAGAATATTTTAAAATCAAAGATCATTCTGTGCATCTTTTGCACTAAATGAGAATGGGGAACTTGTAACCAAATCTCGCTGCTCTGAGCAATCCTACCCTTCACAGCTGGATCTCTCCCCTAGGCAGGACTGGAAGTGGTCTAATATGTCC
Source organism: Psilopsiagon aurifrons (assembly GCA_025447955.1). Taxonomy (NCBI): domain Eukaryota; kingdom Metazoa; phylum Chordata; class Aves; order Psittaciformes; family Psittacidae; genus Psilopsiagon; species Psilopsiagon aurifrons. Next base: position 22,909 of record JAOEHY010031933.1, on the reverse strand, counting down.
TGACTTGCTGTTTCTCACATGCCCAGTTCAAACTGGGAAGCAAACAAAATAGCTCAACCTACTGGGAGAGATTTCCACACTTAAAGCAGCATTAGGCTGCTGTCCTAAGGAAATAAACTGTGCCATTACATTGTTCGTCCACGTGTGAGTCCCACTCTCCTTACTAGCTCTTGAATTCATTGGCCAATTTCTGCAAAACTGAAAGGGCATTAGAAATAGCGCAGTTAATTTGTTTGCGGAAAGACTCAGTTCACTATCCCTCTAGGGAACAGGTAATCTCTCTGACAGCAGCCAGGTAGATAAACAGCATGTACATATGAGCCTGCCCACTTCTTCCTGGCTCCTGACTTCCTACAGCACAGGTACACCTCCAGCCCAGTGGCCAAGGAAATAGGTGTAGGAGCTGGGGTCATGCTGCAGAGACTTCTGGAAGACACAAGTCCATGGGAAACTAAGGCCTGCTAGTTTGGCTGCTCAAAACCTTGATGTGTTAATGCATTACTGTGTTCAGATGCACATCAGGTGCCAAATGCCAAAGCTCCTTGGATTTATTTATCACGTGTCATAGCCAAATGAAAGACCAGTGCTTTCCAAAAAGAAACCACAGTGCTTCCAAAGGAAGTATGCTTCTGTCAAACCAATTCTGACCTCCTTTGCACTGATGCAGACTGGAAAACTCTGCATGAACATCCTTCACTGGTTAATGCTAGCGTGTATAAAATACCATTTAAAACTAACTCTCCCTGAGAGCATGAGAAAACACAGAAAAAATCCCCAACATTTTTGATAGACTTATTCTGCTGTACAATTCTTTTGACAGTAACCCAAATTAGCTTCTCTGAAGTCAATAACAAAATTAGCTCAATGTGATGAAAGAAGAAATGTCAAATACTTCTTCATCTGAAATATGATCTTCTGGTTGCAGTGTCTGGAGTCCTCACACCGATACTTCCACTAACTAGTAAAAAGAATTTCACCCTCAAGCTGATGTCAGATCTATTTTCTTAAAAACAACAGTGTTACATGTGAGAAAGGGCCTATGCAAAGAGGGACACTGGCTTTCATCTGTCATGAAGCGCTCATGCAGCCTGTAGAAATCTGTTCGTTTTGTAAAAAGAAGACCCACAACTTAAAAAGTTGTGTTCTCAGGGCAGGAACACATATTTGGAATTCAGCTACAACTGGACTGAATATATGCTAAGGTTATTTCTGCCTGTGAAGTCAACCTAGATTTCTTCAGTATGAACAGGTTAGATTTCATTCATAATGGTTGGCTTTCATCAGGTATCTACCTGAAGACACTACTTCTATCAATTGCAGTAGAGAAAGATTTCAATCTCCACCATAAGTGTGGTAGGCTTTTTATGCAGTAGGAACAGAGAGATCATTTTCTTCCAAGTGAACAACAGCACCCAGTGATATACAGGTAGGGTCTTGAGACAGGAACATGCTTGTCTCAAATTTTGCAGATGGTGTTTGCGGACAGTCTTAACCTTGAAAAGATTTACTCTTTTCAAGGGGGGTGACACAGCACAAGAGCAAACGCGACAGCTCACACTATATCCATCTCATTGGAGATTTTGTACATTGTCCTCTTCCAGAGGCAGATGAAACCAGCCCTATCTTTAGCTCACTCACTGTGATCATCTTTAGTGGTAGCCATATAGCACTTTGGATATACAGCCTTTAAGCCTCAGAGGAATTGTAATGGACTACATGAGGAAGAGCTTTCATCTCAGTGTCAGACACCAGGAAAGGCTGTGCAAAACAAAGTTTTCTGAAGGCTGGAAATCTCTGCTTTTGGTGCATTAACTTTAGTGGTAGAAAAATGCTGTATATGTGAGAGAGAATGTTATAGTGGGAAGAAAAGACAGTATCTGAACAGCCTTCTGCACACATGATCCAGAAAAGTAGCTAATGATCTCTCACCTTATTGGCAAAATTTTCATAGGCACTAAGTTTTTCCTTCTATGAAAGTCTCCTCAAAATGTCATTTGTCAATCAAGAGGTCATGTTCTCTAAATATTTGGGGTTTTCATAGCTTCAGTTACACCCTGAAAGTCATGATCTAGTGTTAGCAACAGTTCTGAATTACCAGAAAACCCAAGCCACCCACTTCTTGGATATGTGAGTTGACTACTGTGTTGAATATAAAATTGGCTACTATTAGAAGCTTTTCCTGAAATAAAAACTCTATAGTCATTTAATAGCCCAGTGAAGCCAGCGTAGGAACGAAGATCACCTTGCCTAGTTTTGGAATCACAGTGGAGGAGAGGGGTACGGAACTGCTAAAGCCAGGGTGACTCTTTATGGTGGTAGCACAGCAAGTGGGTCTGATTTCCGCATCCAACCTCCAAACCAGCTCAGATGCTAGACTGGGGTGGTTGATCAGTGCAAGTTCTTTTAAATCTTTGGATGGAAAGCCCATGTAAATCCTGTTTGAGGTGAGTAAGTCCTTTTTGTGCTTCTGGTCCTTTGATGCACAAAGGATTTAAAGAGCAGCTGTGTATTTATTTTACAACGCATTCAGCATGTATACTTTTGAATGATAAGATGGTTTATCTGTAGTTTGCTTAATCTTTTCCTGTCATTCATGGAGATTAAGCACCATTTTCATTGTAAACATTCCCTCTGCTCCCTTCATAATTCCCTAAGGATACACCAGTTCAGATATCCCTTCAAATAATGAACAGGCAAGGACTAATAAATATTTCACACATAAAAGGAGTCTTGTAGCAAAAGGCTCTAATAGCTCCCTTCATTATGGGGGATATTTCTATTTGATTTTTACTTCTTGAATCCTTTCGTAAAATTCAGAGCCAAACATGGATTTCCAGTGAATGTGGCAAGCACACCCGGACCTAGATAACATAACATGACAGAAAATAAACTGCCAGGAAGCAGAGCTCTTATTTTGTATGCAGTTCCTCCCCATCCCACTTCCTATAGTGCCTTTTAAAGAAGGGGCTGCTGTATATACCAGCCCTGTGAAGACTGCAATACATTTCTCCATTGTCATCTAAAGCACAGTTCACTTTCAAGGCTAAAGATTAAGTAATGGGAAAGTGAAAACATAATTTATGGTGAAATTTCTGAACTTATCAACTCTGCATAAAAGTAAGGAAAGAACAGGGTCATATAGTTTTCCCTCAGCCGGATTTTCTTTAAGAGTTGCCAGTCTATTGTCTCTCTAGTCATCAGAAAGCAATTAACTAGTAAGGCATAATTTAACTTGAAGCATCTCAAGGCTCTAAAGTGGAACTCACTAATAAAACATTAGAGGAAGCTGCATGTGCCTAAACATCTTTTTAACAAGTTTCTTTTAGTACCTTTACTTGGCAGAAACAAGTCCACAGATATCCAAAATTGTATGTATAGTCTCTTGTTTTAATAGAAAGGTGAATGGTTAAGAAAACAGGGAAGTGGTGTTTTCACTTTGAAAGGAGGTCTGATTCATGGGCTGGAAAAATTCATGGTGATTTCTGTCATTCTTTTCTCAGAAGCTTCTGCTTTTTCTGTAGGACATTTCATCAGCTTCTGTGACAGCCTTTGAATCCTTGTGGTTTACAATCCAGCAAAATAAAATAGCTTAGGGTGAGTGCCTGTTTTGTGAAGATTATTAACCTGAATGGTTCAGTAAGGGCAAGGCCCTTCGGGAAAGAAGACGAAACAGATGGGACCTGGACACCTAAATCCATCACATCTCAACCAGGTGTGTATGCTGCTCCTGAGCTCTTTCACAACATGGATGTAGCCAGAGACAAACCAGCCATGTCATAGTCACACACAGACAAACACCTCCAAAGGAAGACAGGCATCAGTGAACACAGAGGTGGGTTTGGAGCTTCCCCGTCCACTTACATGTTGCCAATACCACGTCATGCTCACCAGTTGCTGGCAAAAAATACTCAACAATCAGTCACAGCCAACATGGGCACAAGACTTCTGCATTCACTCAGAAGTATGCTGTTGATGCCATGGCTTGGATCCTCATCTTCCTTGTACGTAGTAAGTGCCACTGTGCTCCCTGCCATGGAAAGGAACTTGCACATGAGTATGAAATTACGTCTTTTGGCAGCTAAAGAGGTTTTTGACCACATAGCTGTAGTAGTAGCCAAATCTGCTAGAAGGTCAGCTTTCAAAGCCTTGTGCTTGAATCATTTGCCATGACAGGCATGTACTGCCATTAATGGAGCAACACTGGTTTAGGACTTGTGTTTTACTTGTAGTACTCATCTCAACTGGAGACAGAAGCTTTCACCTACATTACCAACAAACAGCAGCTCTGATGTTGTGGCATCACAAATGGGGTGAGCTAAAACTGCTTCTGAGAAATATGGTCCCAGATCCCCTCAGACTCAGCTGTGCATCCCTGTGCCTTTTCTAGGGCCAGTGTTAGTGCAACAGCCCTAGAGAAAACACAGCTCCTGCCCACTCTTGACACTGGTATCCCCAGACATGGTTTTAGGGCTGATCTGACCACTGCTGGTCCAGCTGATGGCTCAGATATGGCCTCTGAAAATGAAGCTGAATATTTCATCCATGCCAGAATGATCCAGGCTGCACTGAAAGGGATGAATCCCATGCCATCAACCCAGCCACAAGTTGTCATCGCTTCTCTTTACAGCCATAACCACACAGTTACAGTGAGCTGATCCATTGAGCTCATCTGGCAGGAAACAAACCCACTGTAAGAAACAGTTTTCCATCAGATCAGCTTAGCAGACCAATGCAACCTACAATCATCATGCAATGTGCAATTATTTTTGTTCGATAAAAATTGGGAAGTGGAGATCACCCCCTTGTTGGCAGTGAGCAGCTAGGTCAGATTTGGTAAATCATGTAATTGCACTGTAATGTTGCTGTCCCAGTTGAGTCTAGAGGTTCATGTTCCTTGCAAAGCTTCCTGTTTTCCAATGACCATCTCCAGAACTGGCATGAGCGGCAGTGTCATTTGCTTTTGCAGACTGCATCACATTCATAATTCCCTCTTTTACTCTCCTTTCTCTTCCTGAGGGCACAGAGTTCGGAGGACTGCTCTGCAAACAGCTTTCACCAACCTTGACTTTGTACAAGTTTTGCTTTTCTTTCTGCTAGAGTTGATCAAAATCAGCTCATACTCCACTAAAAGCAAAGTCCTGATCTGATACAGTGACATTTCAAGACTGTGTCAAATTTTGACTGCTTGCAGGCACCTTGTCACAGTGACCTGGTTCAGAGTGCCAGCAGACTCTGAAAGAGGAAACCTTTTCAGCAAGCCCTCAGCAAGGTGCGCAGGGATGGCAGGAGCAGATGGGCAAAGAGACAGCTCTGGAGCTCCCGGCCTGTTTGATGGAATGAAACAACATCAGCAAGTTTGTGAGAGCTGACTGAGGTCTTTTTCAAAGCACAACAGCTGCAAGCCTGACTCTAAGGCTGTCATCCTGTGCTGTGCGGTGCACTTTGACCACGCTCTCACAAACACCGTATCCCAGTGACAAGCTCAGTCACTTTGCTGGAGAAAATACTGGGTGAAAAGAGAGACCGGCACTGCAAAACACCCAGGCAGTCTGCACGTAACAGTTAGCAACAAGATCCACAGTAAAAGTAATAGCAATGTGAATGTTCATGGTAATTAATACAGGCAGCAGCACCACAGAACAGGAAGAAGAGGTGGGAGATGTCACAAAAATTAGAAGGGTTCTTTGACTTTTGTTTTGTTTTTGAAAAAGCCTTTTTTTTTCAATAACCAACTTTTTTCCCTAAATACAGGAATGAGTTTGGACTCCTAACAAGAGATGAGCTTTGATCCCATGCAGGTCCAGCTACTAGTGGTTTGTTTCAGCTCAGCCTCGCAAGGTCCTGCCCCTGCTATTCCTGAAAATGTTTGAGCATGGGTGCTCAATTTTAAGCATATATGTGTCTCCCATGGATCCCATGAATGAGGAGAGTGTTTCGAGGCTGACATGCACTATGTTGACATGCACTGTATGACTGCAGCTTGGAAATTCAACTGCAGCACCTCGTGAGACTAAGCCATACGTGATTAAAAGCTGCAACACAGTATGTTGTCCTTCTAATATGGTCTCACTGGACCCAGGGAGTTGAAACTAGGTTGTGTATTATTTGGGGCAAAAGTGATTTTGCACTGGGAACAGGAATATGTCAATAGAGAGTTTGTGGGACGGGGTTAAAGGGAGAACAGCAATGGGAGACATTACCATGGGGATTTGTTACAAACTGCCTGACCAAGAGGACTCAGTGGATGAAGCACTCTATAGACAGATAGGAACAGCCTCACGCTCGCAGGCCCTTGTTCTCATGGGGGACTTCAATCA
>JAOEHY010031933.1:0-16492 GCA_025447955.1 Psilopsiagon aurifrons | reverse complement strand
GGAGGTGGGGGAGGGAAGGAGGGTACACAAGAGGAGAAAAGGAAAGCATGAAAGGTGTTGGAGTTTGGAAAACCCTTCCAAGTTTTAATGCCTCAGCAACCCACATTCGTGTCTTGAGAAAAGTCAGAAATCAGGAAATATTACTTCAGGTTGCATGCTTCTGTCCTGGCCTATCAAACATGCATAGTAGTAACAGCAAATTACTGGAAACTGCACTTTGAACTACACCACTGGCAAGGATCCCAGTCAAACAGAAATATAAAAGTTCTTTTCCTTCATGGGGCCTCTTGTACGGGGGTGTCCCCACAGACGTTCAATAGCTGGTTGCAACAGGTTGGAATGAGGCCCTGAGCCAAAAAAACAAGCCCTGACCAGTATTATTTCCTATTGCCTATGTTGTTTATTAAAAACATATTTTGGCACATCATCCCCAGCTTTGTTGGGCTATATTAGAGAATCGAGGCCCATCGAGGAAACACTGGCACCATTTTCACAAACTGTTTACTCCTCCTTTTCTTCCAGCATTCTGCCTCATGTTTCCTGTATGAATGACTATAGCTGTAAGTATAAAGATATATTTAAAGAAGAATCAGCAACTCTCAGGCTGGTTGCTAAGCAAAGGGTCTGTATTTCCTGCGAATAGAAAATTAATCAACCTCTAAACCCTATCAAAATTTCTAGCATAGAGAGAAGAAACTACATTGTTCTACACAGCAGACTTTAACAAAGTGGTGTTAAAAAAACAGATCCTACAACGAAGTGTTCAGGCACAGTAACTTAATGTTATTAACAACCCAGAGAGTGCCCAGTAAGTGCAGAAAGGCATTGTAGGTTTCCCCCTTCTGGAGGCAAAATGATCAAAAGATTGGCCTCTTTATAGTCTGTTATATTTCTGTCTAAGAAAACCCAATTTACACAAGCAAGTAAACTAGCTCATTATAAACGTGAGTCAGATAAACTCAAAAGTCAGAGAGCTGAGAAAACAAATTTTTATTAAAGTCATGATAGAGGTGATCCTAGGAGGAAATGGTAAATCCCCACAGAGCTGCAACTTCCACATTGGGCAATAGGGAGCATGAGGAAAGAAGGTGTGGGGAGAGAGGATCTTGCAATTCTGTAAAGGCACACAGCTCACCACACGTTTAATCAGAAACAACGGAGCCCGGCTTTGCATTTCAAGGGGAAAGGGGGAGAAGCATAGAGGAAAATCAAACATTGTAGCCACAATGCAACGAGTCAGATGTTATTGCTCATGCTTGACCATGTTTCTTGGCTCTACAAATTATAACGCATAAGCAGTTTCTTGCCTTTTTTTTTTTTTTTTAAGGAGGCCAAGAGTCCATTTCATTCACTTCCCTTCAGAAAACAAAACAAACCAAAAAAAAAGGCAAAACAAATAAAAATAACCCTGCTCTGCTTTTAGAAGAAAAGCAATGGGAAAAGCAGAAGGAGGAGGGGGGCAGGAAAAGGAACATAGGAAGGATCCCAACATTTGCCAGGTGCTCAGTTTTGCCATTCACATGTCTACATTGGTCTTTTTACCTCCCCTTTATAACTGACAGAAACTTCTGCCATAAGAATATCTATACATACACCCACCCATGATGATTCTGAACTTGCACCTACTCACTCCTCCTACATACACCAGCCTATTAAGCAATACACAGGTTCCATTTATCCCTTACTAATGGAAGGAAAAAACCTGGCTACATCAGGACTAGAGGACTAGTGAAAAGAAATTACCTTTTTTTTTTTTTAAGCCTAAATATCTTACCAAGCATATTGAAATTTTTTTTTTTTTTCCAGTTTAAATGTAACCATCCTGGTGGCCAACCAATAATGTTTTCTCCATTTATAAGATCGGTGTAAGTTCCATTTTCAAAAAAAAAAAACAAACTTATATGAAAAAATGATACACTGAACCTCACAGATGTTTCTGTAGAGGGTCCAGAACAATAAATCCTGCTTCCAGCACAACCTCCAAAGGCACATATTCAGACCTTAGGAAAAAAAAGAGTATTTATGTCACTGTATGCCATGAGGACAGCACCATTTATGCTGTACTCTAAACCTCCTTTTTTTTTTTTTAATTTGTCCCCATTCCTCAAGAGGAGTCACAATGCAGGTTGTTATAATAGAGATTTACTCTGCATTTACATTGCAATGTCTTCCATGCAAAATTAATAAGCATTGTTTAACATAAAATTTGCCAAAACTTCAGTGAAGGAAAGTACTTTGTTGTTTATTAACATGTAGTCTAAATTTGGACTAAAAGTAAACCAGTTTCTTCTGCCCTTAAAAATTCCACACTTAGAAAAAACATAACATTTGAACTACCACAGATGTATGTGTAAAAACAAAAAAAATCAGATCCTTAGTTTATGACAATGTTATTTCCCTCAGACAGGCTCAAACAAAACAAAGCTAAATATTTTGTAATGCCTGTACAAGAAACACCAAAAAAATTCAGTGTTTCATAAATAAATAAAAAAATGGTTTGCACATTTACTAGTCTTCTTCAATACAAGAAACATGCCACAGCTGGCAGTAACATGCCTCGTCTTAGTTGTTAGCCTGATTTTTCTGCATACATTTGCTTCAGGTGCAATGAGGAGCTACGTATGATTTGGAGCATGCTTTTGTACCTGTGTGTAATCCAAAATCCGCGATAGAGTATGTGATCAGAGCAGCTGATAGGCTTTTAACTTCACCTAGTGTTGTCTCATGCCCAAAGTTTTGCTAATAAAAAATTTGTACATTACACACAAGAAAATTATATTTTGGGCTGTATTCTCAAGAAGGGCTTTAAGTAGTTAATGCTAGTGTGGGGTTTGCTTGTTTTTAACCTCTACTACTAGTTTGCATTAAATTATGTGGTTTTATTCACAATAAACTTAAATAGCAAAACCTCAACACTAAGCTGTTCCAACTGTGCTGAATTATGTCTCTCATGAATTGGATCTGGAACTGCAGGTGAGCAAGATAAATAGAAGGAGTAAACAGGAATTCAGTGAAGCATGGTTTTACCAAAAAAAAGTTGTAAAGTGCTACCCACCTTCTGCACTGCTTGGACTTCACGGATCACTGAATTTAATCCAGGGAGTAACATCAGATGTCAACACAAGTTCCACTGGCTATCTCATTGCAACACACAGTAGTTGAGAAGTTACAGCTGACACATCATCAAATGAGAAAATCCACTGAAATCAAGAGTGACATTTGTTCAAGGGGGGATGAAAGAAGAAACAAATTACCATAAAAAAAAAAAAAATTGAAAAGAAAAAAGGAGACTTAGGCTACTAGCAGAGACTGCATTATTAAACATTTTTCATTATTAGTAATATGAGGATAACCCCACTTTCATCATGGAGATTGTACTACATTCACCATGCCAATCATATGACAGTTTTTGAGATTTCTTTTCCCTCCTCACTTTTTCCCCCTAAAAACAAACCCCAAACAAACCAATCAAACAAAACCCCTCATGCTGAGATTAAAAGGACAGCACAGAGTTGGTCAACAATATTAAATCAAATGCTTGACAGAAGCTGCTTTGTCATGATCTTGTTCTCCCCCCTGCTCAGCTCAGACGTGGGAGGACTCACGTGTTAATAACACCTTAGCTTTCCCCCCTTTTTATTTATAGCACTGTTTATTCTACTGTTGTATTTTAGATGATTTACTGGGCTATGGTTTCTGTGCCCACCAAACGTTTTGTTTCCTAGCGTCAAACCTAGATCTGACTCCATGTAAAACGTGCCTATTGCCTGCGCACTTTCTATTTTTTCAGTTCTGTTTAAGCACTATGTATATATCTCACTTGTCCCCTAATTTCCTGAATATGATATATATTTCCTCATTGAAGTCACATGGCAACCCAAGCCTATACTACAGCAGCTTTGCTCTATCCTGTCAGAGGAATCATGTTACCAGGAATGTCGATGGACTTCTGAGGAGGAGTGAGTTGGGGGAGAAAGACAAATATGTTTAGTAAGATTTTTCCAGAGGACACATGTTGCCCTGAGGCAAACACTTTAGTAGCAGCTGATTCTGTTTGTTTTGATAGTGAGAGGGAAAAAAAGAGGAATAGTGGTTTTGTCTGAAAATTTCCATTCCTTGAACACAGTATGTAGCAGTAGAGTTGATTGAGAATCTCTCCAAAGCAGATATGGAAGAGATATTGCAAATGCTGAAAGAAAACTGTACATGGTACCAGCATGGACCATGCCACATGAGATTGTTGGCTTCCCAATTATTTCACTTTTCATGCAAAGTCAAGAGACCAAATTCTGTTCTTAGCTGCATTTGTTAGCTGAGGATGAACACTGTACCACCACTGAGCTTGCTAGGGCTAAGCTCAGATCTATACAGGGGAACAGAAGAGACTAATTCCCTTTTAGAAGGAAGCACTTCCTTCAAAAGCAGCTGAGCAGGATCTGTATGCTATGAAACACAACAAGAAAAATGGAATGAGAATAGACTCAAAAGGAAAAATAACTGTGGGGTAGGGGGAGGATGTGGAGAATGAATAAAAATCACAGCTGATACCATTCCTCCCATCCACTAATACCTTGAGGAGTTCAAAGGTTTTCCATGCCTATGGCATTTGGCAATTACAATCGCACAGTAAAATACCTAAGGTTAATGAGTAACCTCTAAAGGAAGTTACTTCACATAATGACAGCAATTTCTCTGACCTAAATGTTAATAATCAGGCCCTTAAAACTGTGAGAAGGAAATAGTGGGAAATTGGCAAATGGAGCTCTGTTACCTAGTAACAAGTCCTTGAGGTATGAAGCTAAAAAAATTGAGCAGGCAAAACATTGCCAGACAGGCAGAACAGCTTAACAAACAGAAAACATTTTGTAAATCCAGCAACAGTCCATGACATCAAAAGTGGAAGCAGGTGACAGAAGTTATTTTGCTAACAGGCAGTCTGATGTAGAATTAGCTAATGGCAAAGTGAAGGAAGCAGTGTCATGTAATAAGCAGCAAGGCTGGGACACGAAGTTCACATTACTCTGTGTGAGCCATCAAGCAGCAATGCAGTATTTCCCCAGCACTGAAGATAAATGGGAATCCTGTTCCTTACACTTACATTGCTCATGCTTTGTTTTCCTGCTCCTGTGCCCTTTTTCCCTGCTCACCAAGAGATAAGCAGAGTGCCCTGCCGTAGCTTCAGACACAGTAAATGCAAGCTGTGCGCAGTGCTGCCAATGAACCAGAAATGCTGCTGAGTCAGCAAAATCACCTCCTGATACCAAGTTAGAGAAACTGCTGCAGAAAAGGTTTCAACACATCTGCTACAAATGGGGAAATATGTGCTCTGATCCTAGTTGGGGTTATTATAGTTTGTGACAAGGAAGACCATTAGGATGATTGCCACATTCAAATGCACAGAACAGGATTTCCCAAGTGTTCTTTTATAGCAACAAATATACTGTCCAAATTGTCTAACAAATCCACCTTCCCCCAGTCACAGTTAAGGAAATCACACATCCTCCTATCCCCCAGCTCACAAATTTCTTTTGACAGGTATAGGAACTGCACAGGAAAAATAGATAAAAAACTTTGCTCACCTCCTTTTTTGCTTTTTTTCTGTGATAAGCAGATCACATGTTTTATCTGGAGAGCTGGACAAACCAGCTCTTTGCAGAACATTAGTAAACCCATGTAAGCCACATCTGAAAACCATTTACTACAGCAGCTATACCCTCCCAAACCCAGCCTTTCCCCTGTTCTTCACAGATATGCCCAAAAAACATGTTCAGAACCATGCAAGGGCTTGGATTTGTGTACTCACTTATGACTCTTGACCATTTACCGCTGGTTCAAGCATCACGAACAAACAGAAGAGTGATGCTGCATTCAACCCTACCTCATAACGTACAGAATATTTACTTCCATAAGTAGTAAATATTAACTGTACTTACTAAAAAGAAAACATGTATCTATGCAATAGTCTCATTTTCAGCCCCCTAAGTCCAACACCAATATTTTTTCCTAATAGTTCCCAGGAATGAAAGTCTGGAGTTCCTGACTAAGGTGATACACCTTCATGTAAAAACTAATATTGCCAAGTCTCTGCACAGAAGCAAACATCAGACATTTTGTTTTATAAGATGAAAAAAAAAAAAAACCTATATATATACCTGCCTGAATTTGTTCATTGATTTAAAACTGATGACTGTAGCTAGTTTGTTTGTTGCTTTAGTAAAATCTAATCAAAATTGGCCTTACCACATTATCTTGGCAAAATAGACTCCTGTTCCTGGTTTTCACCTTATCTTAGAAACAAACAAGGAAATTTGATTTTCAGATGTGATGTTAATGTTAAAGTAAATTTGATTTCTAAAATTCACAAAGGCCAGGAAATTTGCAGGTAACCTTAGTTCTAACCTGTAAGCAAAACCAGCATTTTCTTTTCACAGTCACAGTTCTGGGCAAGGTAAGACACTGTTCTGTGCTCTTGTCTTTGCATTAGTTCAGATTCAAGCTAATCCCTCAAGGAGATGACTCTGGGAAAAGAAGCCACAGTGAAGCCAACACATCAGCTGGGAAACTGAGGAAAACATGGGACCATTCTTGCTTGGTCCCACAGTATGCCACAGCACCCCCTGGCCCCCCTTGATTTCACTTCTCTCAGCAGAATTCCTTGCAAAAGGTTTTAATTACTTTGAAGACAGAACATGCCCTATAGCTTAAAGTTAGCAATGAGGCAGAGCTAAATACTTAAATAATCCTGGTACTGAAAACTTGGTGTCAATCTGAATTTCAAGTCCCTCTAAGAACATTCCTCAGGAGGAAGTAGTTGATTTGCTTTCAAGTGCTATGCTTACTACACAGGCCCTTCCTCAATCAATGGTCAAATTACACTAGATTGAAATACTACAAATCAGCTACTTCTCTTCATATCATATAATCAGAATACATACAATCACAATAATATATATAATCAGAAAAGAGCTAGATAGAAGTGACCAAAGAAAACCATTTTCATCAAATGTCACATAAAAGACTTTAACTATCAGATCTTGTTGCAGACATACAAAGAAAAGATCAAATTTAGCAGAAGTCTAGGTTCTAAGTAGTTTCCAGTGTCAGAAAGAGTATACATTTGCTCATTTAACACAAAAACATATCTCTACACAAAACTATAGGCATAGCTACATCAGTTGCTAAAAAAATGTGAGCCAAGTCTCATGGTAGTGCAGCTATGTTGCTTCTAACACTTGAGCAGGTTCACTTTGTTATTTTATCCTGTGTCAACAAGCCTTATCACCTATATGAACAGGATGTTATTTGGTGAAAATCCACTAGTGACCAAAAGCACACAAGTAAAAAACATCAGCTGTAAAACCAGAGAATGATAGATACAGAAATAATTACAGATCTGGCATTTGCCATTGTTCAGATACCTGGCTCCCGGCACAGTTAAGCTGCTTTCCAGGAGCAGACAAGTGCCCACCTTCAGTCCCACTGCGGCACCCAAACCCAGCTGCAGTCAGGGCCACAAAGTGTGTTCTAACTTGCTCTGACAGAAGCCAGTATTCATCACTGCACATTGTGGATATTTGCCTTCAAGGAAGGCAAGGGCATGGGCAAGAATAAGGTGAGCCTCACATGGCCCATGAGCAAGCAGTGTGCCTCATGTGCCAGGACTACACTGAGGCATCTGGCAGCAGGGCTAAACTGGCACAGGGGAGACTGGGCAGTTGGAGTCTGCACCCACAAAAGGCAGGACCTACTTAAGCCAATGCCACTGGGTCATCCTAGGACATGGCCACATACACAGCTTTGTTCCTCTCTATAATGGCCAGAGTAACACAACTCCTGCGGAGCTGCTGGCAATGCCACCTGCAACCATTCCTTGAACGCGGGCTCCAAGGTGCACGTTTTGTAGCCTGAGGCATCTGGCAAGTTCTCAGCTTTGGCAAGCTGCTTGCAAGGTCAGGAAAGCTGGCTGCCCGTCACCTAGAATCTCACACAGGGCAGCCTGAAGTAGCCAGGGGGCCCTGGCTGCAGAGTCTCACTATCCAGAGAAGAAAAATGAGGTCACTGAATTTTTTATTTTTTTTTTACAATAACCAAAGGCTGCTGCTAAATACCTTTCCTCCTTCTAGAACATCCCCCTAGAAGACTTCATCCCACAGGCTGACAAAAAAAAGATGCTTCAAGCAAACTAGACACTGGGACTCATCATCTGCACCTCAGCCTGATGGTGTCTTTGCATATACTGCTTTTACAGTAGAACTCTTATCAACAACCAATCTCAAGTGGCTCATTTTACACTTGTGCTATGGGGATCAGAAGCAAGCCTCATGACTTATATTCCCCAGCTAAAACTGCAGGAGCATAAAGACAAGTTATCTGACAAAATGGAAGTTAAATATATACAGGTGTCTTGTGGTTGCTACTTGCTGATCTGGCAACAGTTGTTAGTCATTTCACCAGAAGGCCCATCTGCAGGGATCTAAGAGTCAAAAGCTTTGATTGTCTGCCCTTTATGTTGTCTGGCTCCTCTTCACTCATTCTCCAGAGCCAGTGACGGCTTGGAGTAGTAACAGAAACCTATCCAAGCCATGCTGCTCTGCAGATGCTTAAAAGATCATCAAAAGCACAAACTGTGAAGAAGCTCACACAATACATGGCAAACATTTTGATTAACTGCCCCAACTGGAAGTCATAGACCCCAGGCTCTCCTAGCGTGTGTTTTGACTTTTAAGAAAGGAAGTTTGCAGTGGGGTTTTCTGCAAGTGTCTGTCATTCCGAGATGGTTTAGAGCTAGGCTCAGCCCATTTCTATGCAACAGGAGAAGGCTGCACTGCAGTGGAACCATGGGAATCAGATCCTCTTTCAGGGAGGCAGTGCGAGGACCTCTTGATGCTGCATCTGGCACTGGGCTTAAGTCAGCTTCTGGGGAGCAGCTCCGCAACTTCAAAGGAATTCCTCCTCCTTGTTTTAGTCTGTCCTGTGGCCTGGATACAAGGTCAGGCAGAGAGGTCTGGGTTTGGCCCTTCAGAAGTTACAAGTTGAAACAACCCTGGGGAACAAGCGGAGCATGAGGCAGCACATGAGACTTTTTTCACAGGATGATAGGGGTTCAAGTTTTGTGGGAAGTCAAGTGACATGGTGGTTACTTCTTCTGAACCTTAAAATCCAGGACAATACCTTCTATAAAGGATTTTGTGCTAAAAGGGAGAAGCCAGCCTCACATCCATAAAATACCTTCACAAATCCAGCAGTGAAACAGCCTCATGCAGCAAGTGGCTTGCACCTGGGTAAAGATCACATCCATATGTGCAAGTTAGACACTAGCTACTGAACTTGTCTCCCTCAAGTTTCCTGTACTGAACAATGTAGGACAGCCCCAGAGACACGCTAAGCATTGCAACGGGTGTTGGCACAAACTGACAGAAACCGGAAGAAATTCAAATTCAAGGCTGAAGAGCTTTCCTTAGCTTGTCCCATTGTACTTAGTTATTTCAGCACATAATTGCTAACATCCTTCACTGATCTGAGATTCCTGTGGATACAATAAGAGCAACCATGGATGGATGCTCGCCTTCACTCTGAGTTTATATGCCTTTGTTAGAGCCCCTAAGCTCAAAATGTATAGAGCTTTCAAAGTGTCAATGACCTAAATGTATCTCTGAAAGCCCCAGATATGTTTTGGGGTCCTCCCACATGATGCATACAGCCTGTTTCCTGCAACCACACTAAAGGCCTTAAGCTCTCCTGCAGACAACAGTATCTCTTCCTAGCCTTCTTTATTTGTCCTTTTTTCCATTTACAGTCACAAAACCATTTCCTTCTCCTCCTGAGCTCCACTTTACCTATGATTAACTGCCACAGGGCATCCCCAGTTTTAAACGCTCTGTGCAGCCCCATCTGAGGATGTTGGTGCCAGTGCTTGGAAATAAATATTCAGTGGAGCACAAAATGTTTATTATTATGAGAGTAGGGACAGATGTACAGGTGATTTTTTTTTTTTTTCATTCCCAAAGTAAAAAGGAACAATTGATATTATTGTAACATACCAGAGTATAATGTAAAAACACAGTTCCATAGGAAAGAGGAACAAACTGGGAGATGCATAGGAAATTCATATATATTGAGATAAATATTTTAGATATAGAGATGAATACTTTCTGTAAGAGGAAAGATTAAATAATAATGGATATTTCTCACACCTTTAAAAAATCATAAGCATCATTTTTTAATTTCAGTAGACCAATTTTAAAATGCTAATACAGTATGAATTATTTGAACTCATGTACAAAATACACTCCAAGAAAGCCTTTTCACTTCATTTCTAATGGTTCAGTAGAAGTATATGGTCTATTTACCCTGTGTTTGAAAACATTCAGTCCCAACCCGTATATTAGAAGCATATCACCCTCAAGGTAAGAATAATACTTAAGGTTTTCCTGTCGCTTTCCAAAAGCAGCTCAGAAAACATTGGTGAAAACACAGAAAATGACAGACTGGGGTTTGTTTGAGAGAGCAATAGCATATAGAAGAGAAAGGGAAAAACACCATGTGGAAACAACAGGTTCTCCTTCCAGTATGCAGCTTCAACACGTTTTGTTGAGATGAAAGTCTACAATGCATGAATGTATATAAGTCTCTATCAAATCTACTGTGCAGATAAGGTAAAGCTAAAACAGACCATCAGATTTTCACGGACCTTGAGATCCCTCATTTTAAATAGCTGCTTACCCACTCCCTCTCCTAGAATCAGGCTTGAATATTCTAAAAATGCCCTCTAAACCCAGATTTGTCTAAACTGCAACAGTCCCTACAGTGAGCAAAAAAGCTGGAAAAATGCAGGTTTATTGCAGAACTAGTTACTGTGATTTCACATTGACTTTTTAGTATCCACCTCAGCCTCCCTTTGGTTTTCAAGTGTTGCTTACCAAGACACAAGATTCCCCTGCTAAACACAGCTTCACTAAAACTCCTGTTTTCACACATCAACGCTTTCTGGCAGAGGGACACGGCTCAAGCCCAGGCTGCCTCATGGCTAAGTGCACTTAGCAGAGCTGGGAAAATGGGTCACTTACTGAGAGCTGACTGACCTCATTTCAGGCCAAATTGCAGGACGTGCCCCAGCATTTGGGGAAGCACATGGTTTATTTGCTGTCAGCAAGGTGAGGGTTATCAGCATGGCTGGGAGCAGAAACAACCCAAACCTGCAGCAAGGCAACACTGTGGGTATAGGAAACGCTCCAGCAGCCGCAGTCTTCCCCCACTTCTCTTTACAAGGCTATCACAAGGCAGGTGATAAAACCTCCTTAATTCACCACAAAACAATGTCAACCAAGCCCTCAGTCACATCACCCAGCTGGAAACACACAGGCTAGACACTAGGTGCCATCCTTCACATGGGGCCAGCCAGAGGCTCCCCACATCACCACAGTCCCCTCTCCTCCAGCCACCTCCACAGACACCACCACCTTCGTGACACAACAGACAAAGCTGTAACCAAGAACACAGGGCTTTCCATGACAGCATTAAATTCCCTCCTGGTCCAGCCCCAGGGGAACAGACCACTGAGAAAACCCCACTGCCATATATTTAAAACAAAGAGGTTCAGCACCGTCTAGCCCCAACTGGGCTCCATGGCTGCCAGTGCCCATAACCAACCTCCTGCAGCTACACAGCCCAGCACACAGGGGAAATACAGGAGGAAAAGGGGTTTCTACTATAATTTCTTCCTATGTCTGGTTTATTCATTCAGCACCAATGTGCATGTTGCTGTGCCCAGCTGGCTCTGTGCTGATCTTTTCCAGATGTATTCCAGCTATATGCTCCTTCCCTGGCAGCATTTGAGGCCAGGTGGACAAAGCTTTGAGCAACCTGGTCCAGTGGAAGGTAATCCCGTCCATGGCAGGGGGTTGCAACTAGATGAGCTTTAAGGTCCCTTCCAACCCAACTCATTCTATGATTCTACGATGTGGCATGCACAGGCACCTGTGCAATAAGATCCAGTTTTACAGCATGTCTCAAGCCTTGAATCATGTGTAAATTTAAAAACACAAGGTCTACAGGCTCTCTCTTGAGTACCAGTATCCACTAGGTTCCAGATGGGGGGGAAAGAAAAGAACAAAAATTAAAGAGAAGCCTGCATCACAACATTCTCTGGCCTTGACTTCTCTCTCACTATGAGAAGCCCTCTCCAGGTGAGTTGGTGTTATGCCCTTCAAACATGAAGTGTATAAATGGTCACCAAAACTCAGTCAACTGACTCTTTTCTATTATGTCAATACCCAAAACCTATTGTCCTGCGTTCAGCAGTAGCAGTCATTTTTCTCCTTCTTAGTAGCTGGTGCAGTGCTGTAGTTTTGACTTTCAGACTGCGAACAGCGTTGATAACACTGATGTTTTCAGTTGCTGCTCAGTAATGTTTAGTCTGACCAAGGACTTTCTCAGTCTCATGCTCTGCCAGGGAGGAGGGGAAGCTGGGAGAAAGCAGAGACAGGACACTGACCCAAACTGACCAAAGAGGTATTCCATACCACAGCACATCATGCCCAGTATATAAACTGGGGGCAGTTACCCAGAAGGGCTAGGTCACTGCTGGGTCGGGCTGGGTATCAGTCGCTGAATGGTGAGCAGTTGTATTCTCTTCCCTTTTTATTTCCCTTATCATCATTATTGGTGGTAGCAGCAGTGGTTTGTGTTATACCTTAGTTACTGGACTGTTCTTATCTCCACCGTGGGAGTTACATTCTTTTGATTCTCCTCCCCATCCCTCCAGAAGCTAGGGGGGAGGGGGGGAGTGAGGGAATGGCTGCGTGATTCTGAGTTACTGGCTAACTGAGCTTACACTACAACAACTATCATCATTGTTCTCTACAATGAGGCCAAAATCATCTCTCCAAGAGGCAAATGGGAACTTTGGCACATCTAGACACTGCCATGGCTCCATTCCAGCCACACAGGTTATCAGCCACATAGAAATGTTTTTCTCTATAAATCTCAGTGGGCTTGAAATCACATCAGACTATTCAATTTCACACAGATAAATTCTTGTACCCACCATGGCACTCTACGTAGTATTAGACCTCATTTCCACAGAAGGAAATTTCAACATGAAAGCAAACAACCCTTAAAAAAGTGAAAACCAACTCAAACATGCAGAGAGCATTGCTTAATTGCACACAATGCTGCACACCTCCACACTGTACTGCATCAGTCTGTTATATTGCTTTATATGCCCATCATTTTGATCTGATCAGCATACCAACAGCAGTTTTATGGAAGGCATTGATGATTTTCACCATCCTTCTTCCCTCTTTTCCCTTCTCCACCCTACTACAAAGAGCCAGCTTCACACAAAACCCAGTTTTTCTGGTCATTCTGAAGATGATGCTGTTTTGACAGCTTCACGCATTTTCCGTCTTATAAAATCTGTGGAAGCCCTGCCTAAAAAAGTGATATATGGCCAGAAAGAGACCCTCACCCCCAAACCTGATTAGAAGCCTTCACTGTTCAACAGGGTTTCAAGAGGACAGAAGCCCAAGGCAGCTGGATGGGAATATGAACCATAGCTTGCTTAAACAGCTTTCTCATATTCATTCAGTGAGCAAGATCCATCTGTTTATCATCAGCTGCAATACAGCCTGAGACAAAGTGCATTGTTAATAGGGTGTTAGCGAGAAAAGCCACAAGGAAGTGCCCTAAAATAAGTGATTTCTGAAACTAATGGCTGCAGAGCATATACCACACAGTAGCGCTGCTCTAATAGATATTTTTCTTCAGTCATTGCCATTAACTGTGTGTTTTTACTGACAAGATTCAAAAACAAAATAGAAGGGGTGGCAAAGCACCTTCTCTAGTAAAGGGATACTAGTTCCTAACACAGTATTTTAGAGGTTGCAAAACATGATGCACAAAGATGTCTGCAAAATAATAGTGATATTTAAGAACAGAGAAAGCAGAAAAAAGGATAAAAAGGATAAAGAGGGTTTACATAATGCCATCTTTCTTCTAGAGAAGTACAGAGATTTTGGCTTCATGCAAAGATTTCAAACCTCTTTTTCACTTTATCATGTAGGTAGGTGATGGAAAATGAAATAAGTATTTATGTAGCTAAAAGAACATAGATGCATTCACACAGTACATCAAAATAAGTAGGTAAAACCTCATAAAAATATATCCAGGCCCACACATGCTCAAGGATTCGAAAATCTTGAATTCCAATTTTGATTCCTTTTGTTGTAAGGAAAATAGAGGTTTCCATGCATTGTCAGAACAATGGCTCCTTTTGTCCATAGGTTTGTCACTAACAGTAACTCAGGACAATGATTCAGAGTACAGCGAGTGTTCTTCAAGTAGCAGTTTTCCAGTACCTTGCACCTATGATTATATATACTAATTCCAAAGTATTAATTAGCCTGAAGAGCCTTCATCACCCTTACTTGAGTTCCCCTGTCTCTAAAATACCTACTCATATATTACCATATGTGACTAAATATTGCAGCTATGACCAACAGCTGCAGAGTCTCTGCTGCTGAAAAGGCAAGACAGAAAGTCAAGAGACTCCTAATTTTTTTTTAAATCAACAACAATGTAAGAGGATGTCAGAGTTCTTCTTATAGTTACCCACCTGCATACAGTTACAGGACTGGATCAATTAAGTATGGTGGGTGCACAGTGCCACTTGGGAGATGGGGTGAAGAGCTGGACACCAGAGAAGAAGCATGGTAACTGGGGGAGACTATGAAGCACACAAAATGCAATGGAAATAAGAGGAGGCTTTTGGTCAGCTCTCCCTGAAGCCTCTGTAACTCAGTAACAGAGACATTTTGCAAGCAAGACACCCTTTAGTTAAAGGGCAATTTTTTTTCCTGCTGCCCTTGTTCCAGCTTTTATAAATTCAACAACATTCTACACTATCAAAACATTCATTCATCATCTTGATTTCTTGTCCTTCCCATTGTAAATGCTTTTCTGCTACCTTTAACTAATTTATGTACAGTTGCCGTTCTCAGCAGGCTCACAGAATGCCATCTGGAGGCAAAGACACTCCAGCAAGTCAGGAAAAGTATTTCATCTGGTATCAAAGTTTTTGTATGCATGCTCCTTTTATAAAAGTCTGTACACTTATTTCACAAAAACATAATTTTAATTAAGCAGTTTCCTTTTCCACACATGCATGCAAGTGAAGAATGGCTTCGTTTGCTAATAGAAGTTTGAGCATCTGAATTTGGAGTCAGGCTAGAAATAAAACCTCAGATTGGATCCATTCCAAGAGGACTTAAACCCAGAATAATTATAGTAGTCTTGTTATTCAGCAGTGACTTATAGAACACGCACCATTGCCATGTAGCTATTTCTAAGGATGACATCTCAGTTTGCTCTATGGACCTGTTCTGATTGTGGGGGGATCTACTCAGCAGGTTCAAGCTGCCACTACTGGAACAGATGATCCCAGCAAGCGAATCACTTTATTTCATAAATTCATGGAGTACAGAGTCTGTACAAGAGGCCATTTAATGGCAGTTCCCTCCCTGTTCATCCCAGCAGCCTGTGCTTAGTTTATGCATCTCTTTTAAGCAGGCCTGCAGCCCTAACCTGAATAAATCAAGAGCTGGTCTTGGTAGTTTATTACAATGGTTATTAAACCCCACTGCTAAGGATGCATGCCTAACTCTCTGATTTCAAGTTCAGTCTTGCGCTTACCCTGCTAAATTACAGAGCCCTTTAGTACACATTTCCTCTCCACAAAGGCGCTTAAGCACTGTAATCAAGTTACTCCTCAACATTTTTTGTGATAAGCTAAACAGACTGAATTCTTTATCTCTGTCTTTCTGTAAAGAACTCAAGCCTTTATCTAGCTCTCAAGCTTTCTACACTCTTTAGTCTTTTAACATCTAAAAACCACAGGCAGGCAGAGGCTGTACTCCAGTGCACACAATCACACAGGTTATGTCAAACGGGGGGAAAAACTGTGTGCTGCATTTCCATGGATTGCAATCTCCACAGCCTGTCCTGCACTGTCCATGGTGTGGATGATTCCTTTTGGCCAGCACAATCAAGTTTCTTATCTGCGCAAACCAAAGGACAAGTGAGGGAATGCAGTAGGACATGGGAAAAGAAAGCAGATGCTGAGGCATCACTTCATCATGAGCTGAGGTCATACAAAACATGCACCTGAACCCAGCATCTCAGCAGCTCTGCCAGGCTCCTGCTTTTATTTCAGCCTTTGAACGGGAGCACACATGGAGACCATGGGATTATCTCTTCCCTACTATGGCAGAAGCTCTTTCACTACCTTGGGAAACATGAATAAACAAGTCCAGAGGAGGGCCACGAGGATGATAATGGGACTGGAGCACCTCCCATACGAAGACAGGATGAGAAAGTTAGGGCTGTTCAGCCTAGAGAAGAGAAGGCTGCGTGGAGATCTCAGAGCAGCCTTCCAGTATCCGAAGGGGGCCTATAGGGATGCTGGGGAGGGACTCTTCATTAGGGACTGTAGTGA
>JAOEHY010031929.1:3093-48997 GCA_025447955.1 Psilopsiagon aurifrons | reverse complement strand
CAGGGATGGGGCAGCCACAGCTTCTCTGGGCACCCTGTGCCAGCGCCTCAGCACCCTCACAGGGAAGAACTTCCTGATTTCCAACTTCAATCTCCCCTGTTTCAGTCTGAACCCATTCCCCATGGCCTTTCACTGCAGCCCCAATGAGGAGCCCCATCAGAAATGTTGCAATAATGAACGAAAAGTATCCAAAGAGGGAACTTGTGTTGGTGGTTGCAGCCTTGTGAAGGTGTTTCAGCAAAATACCTGACTGGGATTTTACACTCAGTTATTCTTTCTGTGCAGGGGGGTTCTTTGCATCCATGTGGATATTTTCTATATGATATATCTAGATACGGAGAGGAGGAACGGGTCTGTTTCAGGCTGCTGACGGGCTGGCTTTTTAACGTAGAATAGCAGGCGTACTTCCCCCCAATATGCTTTAATTTAGTTCTTAAAATCAATTTCCCTTGAGGGGAGGGGAAGAGTTTGGTTATTCCTCTCGCAGTGCCCGGTTGTGCTGCTGGGGGGGGGCGCAGTCTTGAACTCATTAGCCATAACAAAGTGTTCTCGTGCTCCCTTAATCTCCCTGGCCTTGATTTACAAAGGGCCCGACCTGTTCTCTTTCCCCTTCTCCTCTCCATGGGAAGGGCATTTGCTTTGGTGCTTTACTTCAGAGCTGCGTTCCCCTCCTGAAACGTCTCATGGAGGAGGCACAACCACAAACCCTGCATAGGCTGGTCCTGAAGAGCTCATTTTTAGCTGTAAGTTCCAGCTGCCCTCCAAGAGAGATGAGAGCTTGTCCAGGAAAGGTGGGAGGGGTTTTAAGCTGGACCAAGACCCTTCTTGAGCTCGGCTCACACACACACAGATTATTTGAGCTGGGATTTATTGAATGAGCGTTACTGGAAATCAGGAGACACGGAGCTCATGCTGGCAGTGCCTCTGCTGTGCTGTGACCACGCTATAACTCATGAATCCTTTTCTCTTTGAACATCCCGAGTGAAGCCGGAGTATCGGGGTGTCTGGGATTCGTATTAGAGCGGCAGGACAGGATGTATCCCATGGAGCTCTCTGTGTGTTTTGGTATTTTCCTATTTCCACCCCTCTTTTTTTTTTTTTTTGAAAGAAACTGTGGTTTTTAGAAATGAAAACAAGTCCTTCTTGGCCAGGAAGGGTGAATTAGCATGAGTCACCCCCACTCTCCATAGGCAAATACAGGGTTAGGAATTCTGTCATCTGGGAGATGACTGTGACGATGCTTCTGGAGCCTTTCGGAGGCCGCACGTTGCTGCCTCACCCCGCTGCAGCCATGCCTGCAAATGTTGTGGATTTCATGCAGATACATCCTTTTTCATCCCACATACCTGCTCTTCACCCTTGCACAAGTTTCCTTGCTGTTTATCTGCACTTCATTGGATTTAGAGCGCCATTCCAAGGAGTATAACAACATGAGGTGTGTTTGGTCTTCGGGGTTGATGTATCCCAGGGTAGCAGGTATGTATCCCTGTGCCATATCTGCTCCTCTGGCTTGCTGATTTGTGGGTTTTAGAGGAAAAGGGCCAGGAGACCCCTCTTAGGACATCCATGTTACATACCATGGCACACGAGGGTTATTATCCGTGGTGTTCATGGTGCAGGTCATCCTACAAAGCAGAAACCACCAGCACAGCATCCTCACTGCTTCGACTGGGAATGAGGGACCATCTATGGAGCTTAAATCCGGAGTTGCTTAAGTCATTGTTTAGTCTTTGCTTTAAGTGGGAGTAAGAGCCCATGGATGCTGGCCACGAGCAGTTGTCAGTGGAGTGAGCTGCTTGCTTGGAGTGAGGGCTGGAATAGACCCAGAAAATGTTTACACACAAATACATGAAGCAGCTATCGGGAAATCTGGCTTGTGGGGGTGGTTAAATCACGCACCCCTCTGCACGTCCCTCCCAACCCTGCTGCGCAGACAGGCAAGGAGGGAGGAGGGCAGGAGCCATCCTCATCCTCTCTTTGCTGCAGGACCCAAGACTTGCCTCTGCCTCGCTGGGCTCTTCCTACGCTGCTCACACCGCATACAGACTCCATCCCCATTGCGCTTAATTCCTCTCAGCAGAGCCCCCAGGACCTCCCATCCAGGTTTATCCTTTCAGCATGACCAGGTTGGCTTGCACACCAGGATTGTTTGCTTGCAAAGGCCACGCTGGCACCCAAAATCCTTTTAATTCCTTGTGAAACCTGGGTAATCCAGCACAAGCTGGTTTCCTTCAGGACCTGAAGGACCTGCAGACAGAGTGGCACGCAGTGGCAGCCATGGAGCCATGGCTCCCTGTCTTGTGGTGCTTGCTCTGACAGCCTGGCTCCTGCCCGTGGCCTGCAGGGAGCCTCCCCAGCCTGGCGCTCCTCCTGTTTTCCAGGTTGGTGATAGTTTCCTACAGCTTTCTCAGTCCTTGATACGTGCAGTGGTATTGGCATTGAGCCGACAGACATCTGCCTCCAGCTCCCTCATCTCCTCTCAAGGATGCTGCTGGGGGCTGCGCAACGGCCTTGGGTTTTTTCAGCCTTGCTCACTGCTTCTCACGTCATCTTCCTCCACTGAAACCCCACAGCTTGTTCTCAGCCGTGAACCCATCGAGGTGTGATAGCAGGGTGAGGCTGCTTCTTCAGGCTCACTCTGGAGGGAGCGGCTTGGGCTGGAGCTCTTAAAATCAACTCGGCAGTGACGTTTTATATGGCATTGCTTTGATTTTCCTCCCTGGGAATCATCTCTGCTCATTTTCTGATTAGTAAAACTGCAGAAGCACAGCAAAGCTGCTGCAGTCACTTTGTTTCCCATGTCCTGTGCAAGCTCTTAAACCCAAAGTTTCCAGCTCTGCAGGCGGGGGTTGCATGACCAGCCTGGGACATCTGAAGGAGGCCTTGTGCAGGGGAACCACTGAGCATTTGCCTTCTGGAAATGGCAGGATTTGGTTGTTTCTGGAGGAAGCTGAGCTGTAATTCGGGCTTGGGTCTGTGCTGGGAGCAGTGTGAGCAAGTGATGGTGTGCTGCCTGGCTGGGTGGCCTTTGCAGGACAGCCCTCTTTGTTTGGAGGTGCTCAATGTCCTTGTGTCTTCTAACAATGGGAGGAAAAAAAAAGCCTTTTATTGTTTCTTAATCTGCTTTTCTCCAGAGCAGGTGTCAGTGGTGGGCACCTGTGCTGCGTTAGTGATCCTTAGTGGGAGCAGGGAGGCATAAGCATCCTCAGGAGCATCTCTGCAGTCACCTTGGCAGTGTCCTCACCAACTCAGGATTTGGCTTCCCAAAAGAGCTCCCACCACTCCAGCAGAAAACTCTGCATTTAACGCTGGCGTGAAGCAGGCAGGGAATTGGTTTGGTTGCAGCCTGGGCCTCACACATCTGTCCCATCACCCTCCAGTAAACGCAGTTCCCAGACTTAGCTAAGAGCCAAGTCCAGCAGCACCCAACATACTGTGCCTAAGAGGCGTGATGGAGGTGGAAAGTGGTGTTATTCCTGTTTCTCTTCAGAGGGACCTGCTAATTAGTTTCTGCTTTAAAGTGCTTTGAAGCGCTCAGCCGAAACTTCTCAAGGAGTGAAAACTATTATTAATTCATCCCATTTTCCAGAGTCTCTCTGGACGCTGCAGAGATGCCGCAGCTCTGGTCGTGGAGCAGATTAGTTCCTCCCCCCCCCCCGAGGGCATCCGTTGGGATTTGTAAGAGCACCTAAAGTTGCTCTGCAAAGCCAAAACACTCAGAAAGGCAGAAGGGAGCTGAGGAGGTCCCTCGGGATTTGGCCCCCCAGCCCAGCCCAAGTGGGATGCGGTTGGCGTAGCTGAGATTGCAGCAGGAGGCCCCCGGATTAATTAATAGGGAGGGCTGGCGCAGCTCCAGGCGGGAGCGTTGGACGTTGCAGCGGCGGCTGAAAGGGAAGCCTGCCATGCCGTGATTTATGGGGTGATTTCTGCTGGATTCTCCGCGTTTTTCATGCTCTGGGAGGGGGAGGAAAGGGATTGCGTGCGTGGTTGGTTGGAGGAGCTGAAAACATGTGAGTTCTCAACCTAAATATGGAAAAAAGGGATTTTTCCTCCCTATTTTCCATGTCCCTGTGTCCCCTAACCTCACAGTCCTGCCTTCCCGGGGACATTTGGGGAGTGAGTCTTCTCCCTTCCAAATGTAGTCGGTGCTTTGCCCAGTTGCAGTGGGAGGCAGAGGAAGAAGCGAACCCCAACTTGACGATGCTCAAGTGATTGCCAGCAAACCTCTTGATTTTAGAGAGAATCAGTTAGCAGAGACCTTCCCACCGCATTATCCCCCATGTCTTCCACCGCCTCGTTTCTCTCCCCATTTTTTGGGCTGGTTGGGGCACCCATATCCATGCAGCAGGGATGCTGCGGACGCTCCTGGAGGTGCCAGGCAGACCCTGGGATGTTGCCGGGTTTGGACTTACCCAGGGCTGGTTTCCAACAGTGGAGAAGGCTCAGCCAAATTGTGGTTGATGACAGGTCTGGTGCTTTCAGAATTGGCAGCCAAGGGAGGTGATTACGTTTTGGGCTCCTTTTGAAGATGTATTTACATTGTTGTGTTAACTTTTACGTGCCAGGTATGAAGCAGTTACATGCACAGCGCAGGAACTTAGAAGTGATGAATGTGCCTGTGAAAGCGAGAGAAGCTGAGATTATGTGCAAACTGTTCTACAAAACCCAACCAAAAAGTCACCTGCACCTCTGAAAACATTGGCCTTTGGAATAACCTGAGCTGGGCTGTTCCAGTGTTTCACTCTCTAGGACTTTTCACCCTTGGCTGAAAAGACCTTTGTAAAGCACGCAGGGGAGCTGGCGGAAAAAAAGGGTAAAACACCTTAAACCCCTGTTCTGGTCTGTGTGTTTAATGGGCAGAGAAAGTACTTTAGAAACAAACTCCTTGAGTTTAGCTTGAAAATAAGCTCGCTGCTGATGACTTACAAATTTCCGGGCAGGACTAAACATGGCATGTGTTTTGCTTTGGAGGATATAAAAGAAATGAGCATGAGCTGATGATTTAGCAGAGTGGTTTCTTTTATGCAGAGAAAATTGTTTTCATCCCAATTCTTGGCATTGGCTCCTGTCCTGTGTTGCTTTTGTTTCTTGGGCTGCCATGGAAATGTCCCCCTTTCCCCCCCAGGCCTCTCCATGCACCTCGTCCATCGGCTCTGTTGCCCATCAGACCCTTTTTGGAACTAATTTGATTAATTAACCCTGCACAAGTTTTCTTCTGAGTTAATCATCAACTGGGTTAACAAACGCAATGTGCTCACAGAGCCCTCCAGAGCTCTGCTCCAAGGTTAAAACTGGAGGAGAAGGAGGAAGATGCCTCCTCCATGGGGGATACATGGCAGCAAGGACTCTTTTTGGCTCTTTGTGGTGCTTTCTTTGGTGTTGGTTCTTGTCAGATGAATGAGCTGAGCTCCGTGGCTGCACAACAGCCCCATCCAATGCGAGGACCGTGCCAGGAGCCATGCTGGGGTTGGAGGAACTGGGACCCGACCACCACAGTGGTGACACGAGGTTAATTGTAGCAGGAAATCACACTCTTTATTTTATCATTGAGGGACGAATCTTTGTGTCTCTCTCAGCAGAGCAAAACAAAAGTCTGGGAGAGAGTTGGATGCTCTGCAGCATGGGGAAGATCTACACCAAGAAGTAGTTGAGAAAGGGGACTAAACTGTCTGTCCTCATTAGGATTTTCCCCTGACTTTCATTGGGGAACTGCATGGAGAACCTCCTCCTGCCTCTGCTCTTCTGGTGTCTCCAGGGCCACCACAGGGTGGCCTCCTGTGTTCCTTTGCTGGTGGGCTTGGGCAGTCACCTTAAGTATCTATGGTGGAGCCATTGTTGGCATGTTACCATGGGCTGACAAAGCAGCTGCTGGCCAAGACAGGGCTCACCAATGACTGCAACTCTTCCGAAGGTGGGAAGATGCCTCCAAAGCCCCAGTGGGGATGGACAGACAAATGATGTCCAGTTTGTGGCCATGTGTCCCCAGGACATTTTACAGGGGCAATGTTCAGCTTCTCCCCTCTCTGAAAGGACAGGGTCTCGTGCTGGGGTGGATACCGTGGGGCTCTCGGGGAGGGGGGCTGCAGTGATGCATTCCAGCTGAAACTTGTACAGCAGAGGTATTTTAAGTGTATTGGCTTAAGGAAAACGGTTGTGAGCTTTGCTGGGGCACACTGACAATTAATTTCTTCTTTCTTCCAGGGCCATAAAAATTCCATTTCTGCTGTGGAAAGCTTTAACCCCTTCCTTCCCCTGGAGCTTGTTCCTAAGGGTATTCGTGGGGGATTATTTTAACTGATGACACCCCCATTAACTGCTAAAAGATTTGAGGGAAATCTGTGTGTTCTTTGTGCTGGGCTTTTCATCTGGACCTTGTTCATGGTGACCTGTGTGTGGCTATAACCATCCTGCTTCCATGCTGCGTGTGTTGGGTGGTTTAAGGATGCATCTGTGCTATGGCAGAGGGGATCTATAGAGTCTGAGGTGGAATAAAACTGAATGGAAAGACGCTGGTCATTGGGAAATGATGTAACTGAGCTCCAGGGCTGGAGAAGCATTAGGCTGACCTGTGATGAAGGAGCACAGGAGGGTGGGACATGAAAATGGGGTGTGGGGACACTGAACATCCCACTTCATCTCTTCAGGTGCTCAGATGTGCATCCGAGGCCGCATTACATTTGGAGCGAGCATTTCAATACTTTACGTGCATGGTCTTCCCTGTGGGCACCTCTTCAATGTGTTTTGAAACCCCATGAGTGTGGTTTGGGGGTGGGGGGTGGCAGCCCCCGTTCCTCATGGGAGGCTCTGCTTGGGAAAACAGCGCCATGCCACTTGTGACTGTTCCCTCAGGAATCTGTGCAAAACCAGGAATATTCCTCAAAGCACTGCAGCAACCATCCCTTCTCGCCCTCATCTTACACAGCAAGACCTTACTTGCAGCCATATATCGTGGGGGCCATTTGACCTGCTGGGAAGGAGTTTGGTGGCTTTGGAAGAGCCAAAGCGTGAATCAGAGATATTTCACGTGTTGTGATCTGCCCATGTTTTCCATCCTGCTTTTAAGTGTGACATCAAGCAGTGGGACTGCGCAGCGTTTTGTTTTGGAAAGAAGCATCTTTCTTCTCTCTTTTAATGCACTGCTTTGAACTTCACTGGCACAAAACGCTGTCAAGTCACAAAGAAGCTAAAACCTCAAGTTATTTTCTTTACCTCCGCACTCTGCAGCGCTGCTAACGCCACGAGGGTTTACAGTATTTGCTCTTTGCATTGATTCCCATAGCCAGATTCCTTTTGCCTGAGCCATGCAAGACTCTTTCCCCATTAAGTTCTGGGTTTGATTCTCTGGCTTGCTTCCTATCTTGTTTTTTTTATCTTAAATTGTTTGAATTTCCTTTTGGGATGTGTCTGCTGCGAGGCATCAGCAGAGGAAACGGCGACTTGGAGGAGAGAGTAAACAAGAGCCAGAGTGTCAGCCCGTCCATCTGATCAATAAAGGTGGCTTTGATGGAAGAGATAGCCCTGACGCCAGCCTAAATGTAGCTGTTAGAAGTTGTAGCTGCCTACAATGATAGTTGTTAAAAATGCCTCGTACAGCATCGAGGGAGGCACTGCAGCACTCAAATACTTTGCTGTCTTCAAACAGAAAGCTAGCGAGCTGCCTCTGTTCCAGCAGAAAAGAGGGGGGGAAAGGAAAGATGAAATAAGAAAAAGGCAGATTTTCTTGTCTGTGCATAAAGGGCAGCGTGGAAAAAGAGGAGGGGAAAAGGGAATATTTATTTAAAAGACAGAGGACATGCTTTTCTGCTGGCCGCCCCTGCTGTCTGCTGAGTGGTAGTGGCTAATAGCTGGAGGCGAAACTAATACTTGGCAGGGGATAAGACACAGCGCAGACCCCCCTGTATGAGGGGCTTGGTGAAGTGCTTGCTCTGTGTCAGGGCTGCGAGATGAGTTCATCTGCTCAGGATTTGCTTGAGCGCGCTGGGAGATAAAAGACGGCCAAAGAACCCACCGCAGTGCAGAGTGCGAGCCCCTGGATGGGGCTGGGGAGAAGGGGGACCTGCCCCAAGCTCTCTGTAGGCTTTTCAGAGGAGCCTTTTAACCATCTCCTCTCAGGGTGTTTTATTTGCCTGCGTGCCATGAGCAGGTTGCTTTTGCAGCTGGTGCAGGGCTTTCAAAGCCTTTCTTCACCCCTGGCCAGGAAGCGAGGGGTGGAAAGGAAACTTTTAGCTGCTTGATGTGCAGTTAGCTAACACTCACATCCTTACCCGCGTGAAGGAGCACAAGCCATCTCCAGGCGTGCTTTGAGCTGACAGAGCTGTCACTGCCAGGCAGGAGCTGTGATGGGGTGACAGAGATGAGAAGCGCATTGTCATGGGGGACTTCACCCCCCGGATGCACGCATGGAGGGGTGCACTGAAGCTCCTGCCATAAAGTGCATTTAAATGATGTTAATAAGACTGAAAACAGGAGGTGTAAAAAAAACCCTTCCCTGTTTGCAGTATGTGTGTAGGTGGACGATTTTGCCTAAATATTGGCCAGTTCCTGTGCAAGCAGGGATAGCATCAGAGGTGGTGGCACCTACAGCAAGATGTTCTTGTAGAACCGACACTGGTTTTCCCCTGCTTTGCTTTTTCCCGCTAGGTATCTTTAATTTGCAGCAGACCATAGGAAACACCTATTTAAATGTTTATTGCTGACTGCTCCTGGGATGAATTCAGCTGATGGGCAAACTGGAGTTTTGGTGTTGTCCCATTCTTACTCTGTGAGGGAAACAGGGGCCGAGTGGTATTTTCTAAAAGATGTAATAACAAAACCAACTCACCTAATGGGCATGCAGGGCTTTGTGGAGGTTGGGAGGTTAAACAGATGCAGAGCTCAGTAATTGCTACCAGCCTCTAGGCCTGGGAGATGAAAAGCTTTGAGCTTGTCTGTAACCCTCCAGCATCACTCGAGTGAGACAACAGCAAAATCTGGTGTTTGAGAAGAGTTACGGAAGGGCACTGGGGGCATCTCAACTGTATGGTGTCCCAGGGGAAAGGCGACTATGGAAAGTGGGCACTGCGGAGGATGGATCTGCAGGTCGAGCTCAGATCCTCTTCTTTATGCTGTTCTTGATGAACTACATCTTGGTTTACCTCTTAAAAAAAATCTGGAGCTATTTGCTGTAGGGCATTTTAAAGAGCAGAGAGGTTCTGAAGCTTTTCATCACCATATCTTCAAGTTGCTGTTCTTGGTGGAGATCTTAGTGCACCATATTAGCACTAGGCAGCTGGGGGGTTTTAACCCAGAATTACACCTGAATCTTCTTTTCCTTCCCTGAAACCTGATGTTCTCATGGCTGGTGCTTTGCAAGGCATCATGAGGTACTTCAGGAAGAGTCAAGTCCAGTCGTCAGTATTTAATAACGTGCTTGGGTACAACATGTCCATCATGCATTTGCCAATGAAGCAGCTCGGGTTGTTTGTTTAAAGTCTGGTTATCCAGATGCCAGAGGGTCGTTTGAGATGGCAAAGGAAATGCAGTTGTTGGCCCAAGAACAAGGATGGGGAAAAACATTTGGTTTTGCTGATTCTTGTCATTAGCCGAGTGCAGCATTAGGATGCGCTTATTACAGTGACTGAGTGGCTTCCACCAAGGGTGGCTCAAACACAGAGACACAGAGACCCTTCGGTGCCACTGGGACATGGTGGAGTGTCCCACCCTGCTGTGGTGGGGACAAGGCCTGGTCCTTGGGGGAAGGTAACACCAAGGTTGGCTCAACTGGCTCTGGAATGCTGCTCTGGCCAAGGGTGTTCACCTATTTCCCTTCTGTGCAGTGCCACTAACTCTGAATTTAATGGGTGCATCTCACCCAGTCGTGGTCATCATGGCTTTCCCACATGCCTTTAGGTAGCCCTGGACATCACCTCCAGTATTAAGGGGCATGAGCTATTGGCTCACTCCTTCATGTAGGATTGCCATAAATGCAGGGAAATGAGGTTTCTTTTCCCAGCAGGGTTAAAGTGTCTGATTGCTGTGGGGTTGCTGTCCTAGCTCTGGATAAAAGGTGCATCAAACTGAAAAGAGGCTGTTGACGGCCATGCTGAGTCCTAAAAATCCTCAAACAGAAGATGGAGGAGAAAGAGGCCAATCTGAAATTTCGGGGGTGATTTGGACCAGTGATGGGAGAAGGGGTCAGTGCAAGACGATGAGCATTGCCCATGGCAAAGGGCCTCCCCGCTTGCCCAGTTACTTCCCTTCCTCCCAACTTCCTCCCCTGAAATTTGTATAGTTACAACTCAAGTTAAACTCTAACAAAGCCACTTGATTCAAAGGTCGTTAATGGGGAGGAGAGCCCATTCCCTTTGGGGTAATTTGAGCCTGAAAAGAACCAGGGCTGTAGGGCAGTGCTTGAAATCCGGTGTGTCAATAGGGTCTGTGAAGCAAAATAATGGCATCACCCCGCGTGCGAGTTAATCGGACGTGATGGCACGAAGGCAGAGGGGTCAGCGGGCTGTGGGCGCCTCATAGGCTGTCAGGGAGCTTAATGCTGGGCATGGAGCAGGGCTGGCTTGAAACAGAGCTCCTCGCTCGAAATCCCAGGGTGGTTTTTGGTTAACTGGTGTGGTAGGAGAGGGAATGATGTTCATTAAGAGGTTAATTCACCCTCTTTGGGGCTCTTTCAGGGCTGAGAGTTCCCATCTTCCTTCTGCAGGCTTCATAAATTCTGGAGGCATCATAAATTAAACAGATTTCTGGCAGTCTCTATCCCTCCTGTCTTCCTTGAATGTAATTCTTACAAAGAAGAGATGTTTCTCATTGTTCCGGAAAGATTTCCAGTGGCTTTGTAGTAGGACATGTATAGTTTGCATCAACTACTCCCTCTTGGCATGAAACGCTTCCTCAGATTTCATTTTCCCCGTGGGAACATCAGCATCGCTGTCAAAGAATATTACATAGCAGAGATAAGTGTCGGGTCACTCATCCAAGCACTTCATGGACATCCCACTATATTTCAGCTCAATGAAATGGCCTTTGAGAATGGGGGTCCACCACCACAGCAATGCTGGAGGAGCTTGCGAACCTGCCGAGCTCAGGGGTGGCTGAGTTGCAGTGGTACAGCACCCATGCCAGCTCCTGGTGGTAGGAATTCCCATGTCTTGAGTACACAGGGTCCAAGCTGCCGGACACAGGATTGAACATTACATTAGAGAAAGATCGGTTGAGCTCTGTGGGAGCTGGCCCCTTGGGTCACCAGCCTCGGCTCGAGCTTTGTTTCTTGGTGGCATTTAACACAATTGAAGACAAGCTTTGGGTTGAAAGTGGGCTTTGGGTTGAACACAAGTTTAGTTCCCATGAGAGCAAAGCTGAGGAGTGGGGAGAGCCATGTGCTTCCCCTCCATGCTTGTTTTCTGCCAGGAGGCCACAGCAAGCCCTGACTGTTCCTCTCCTTTCCCCCACAGATGCCAGTACGTCGCCCGATGCCGTGAAGAGGAGCCATTGGTGCAACGTGGCCTATTGGGAGCACCGGACGCGCGTCGGCCGCCTCTACACAGTGTACGAACAGTCTGTCAGTATATTTTATGACCTACCTCAAGGAAACGGCTTCTGCCTCGGACAGCTAAACCTGGAGAACAGGAGCGAGACTGTGAGAAGGACTCGAAGTAAAATTGGCTACGGGATTTTACTCAGCAAAGAGCCGGACGGTGTGTGGGCTTACAACCGCAGCGAGCACCCCATCTTCGTCAACTCCCCGACACTGGACATCCCCAACTGTAGGACTTTGATTGTGCGCAAGGTGATGCCGGGTTACTCCATCAAGGTGTTTGACTACGAGAAGTCTTGCCTCTTGCAGCACACGGCTGATCTGGATTACACGGACGGGCCCTACGACCCCAACAGCGTGAGGATCAGCTTCGCCAAAGGCTGGGGGCCGTGTTACTCCAGGCAGTTCATCACGTCGTGTCCATGTTGGCTGGAGATCTTACTCAGTAACAATCGATAACAGTCAGCCTCTGATGAAAGGAAACTAGAGAGAGAAAAGAAAGACACAGACTATCCCAAATATCATCTACCTAGATTTAATATAAAGTTTTATATATTATATGAAAATATATATTATACTTGTAATTATGGAGTCATTTTTACAATGTAATTATTTATGTATGGTGCAATGTGTATATGGACAAAAAACAGAAAATGCACTTTGGCTTATATAATTCTTTCAATACAGATCTTTTTTTTTTTTTAAGAAAAAAAGGAAAAAAAAGAAAAATTATACAGCAAAAATAGGAGAAAGCCCTAATTTTGATGTATGGTTTTTTGAACTATTATTAATACCCAGGCAAAAAGCTAATACCAGTCACTCATTGATAATAAAGTATTCGCATTATGGGGGGGGGTTAATTGTCTTTTTTTGTGCCCCCCCCCATCCATCCTCAGTTGAAGCCTGCAGCAGTGTCTGCTCAGGCACTCTGCAGTCAATGGGAGGTTCCAGAGGGGCAACCACTGTCTAACGCCTCAGCCAGCACCCTTAGAAAACAATACATGGGTTGCTGAAAGGCTGCAGTTGTCTCCAAAAGGAGGGTAAATGAGGACAGTTTGAGAGCCAGGCAGCAAATGGAGGTGGTGAGAGGAAAATCCCCCTTAGCTGTTCTTGTTCAGGGCTCTGTGATCTCTCTGATAACACAAAACAAGATGGGAACATCACAAGATAAGCGTGCATGTTTGTGTTTGTTCACATGAATGGTTATCACTGCAAATCAGTGGTTATCAGCGCTGGTGGGCAGAGCAGAATAGACCAAAAGCTGCCCAGTAGAGCCAGTTTGGCCTATGAGCCTTGCACAGGGGTTGTCTGGGAGTCTGGAATCTCCCAGATGCGTTTGATGGTTGAGAAACTTAATGGTGGGTTTGGATAACTCATGGTTGGGTGGATCCTCAGTTGGAGACACCATAGAGCAGCCTGAATTTTGGGAACCTCTCCAGTAACTTGAAATAAGGCAGAGGTGAGTCGCATGAGGGTGTGCAGGTTTGGCCTGTAGACCTGCTGGTCTGTCCTCCAGGCAATAAACTGATACAGAAGTGTTTGGGAAGAGCATACTTGCTCTGGGGAGCAGTTAAAGCCAGAAGAAGTCCTGGTCAGATGAGCTTGTCTGGGCTGATTTACTCTCTCTGGATATCCTGGATAAAATCAGGCACTTTGCTGACTTCTGTACGAGCATCTGCTGTCAGCGCTGTAGCACCCATGCGCTCACATGGGCAGGTTGGACATAGGCTGGCTTCACTTGGTTAGGATATTTATTGCCAGTGCCTAGTGTTGCCAACTCTTAGAACTGGATAATAAATCCCTGTGCATTGATTTTCCTACAGTCGCTGCCTCTGGAGTCTGGAGACTGCAGAAACCCCTCAGCTTCCAGTGTTACAGAGGAGGCTTTTGCAGAGAAAAACATGCAAAGAGACTTCCTCACTGGCTCAAAAGTCGGAGTAGAGCAAGACATAAACTTACTATGAGAAAGCCCTCCTGGCACATGTCTGGGTCATGCATTTTGGCAACTGGACTTGGATGCTCCTACAGCAGCCATGAGCAAGGATGGGGAAAGCTGGAACTGCATTCCCTTATAGAAGGGAACTGCATCCCACCGGGGAAATGGGTAGACCTGGGATGGGTGTTGGGAGCAGGGAATGTCACAATATCTTTTCCCAAATGACAGCCGTACTTGATGTTTAATTGGGACCACATTGGCTGAATTCATGCAGCGTCGGTATTAATACTTGACATCATTCTTTGTTGTTTGTGGTACAGCCATTGTTGTCAGGGAACGGTGTCAAAACACGTCAGTATCGTTTAAAGCCAGCTTGCAAGAGCTTTTCAGGGGTTTGTTATCCCCTTTGGCTTGGTTTTGGTGTGTCCTGCCATGGCACCTGCATCACTCGCTGTAGCACTCACATGCAGTCGGTCAAGGGGCCTTTTTTTATGGTCTGGTCTTTTTTAGGGAGATTTCTGCTCATGCCATGATCATTTTAACTGGGAAGAATGAGACAAAAGCCAGGTTGCTTCTGTTCCCTTTTCTCCTTCCCAGCATTTCCCAGCACTGCCCAGAAGGTTTTCCATTCACAGCCCAAGCTGGCTGCTGCCTTCCTCCCTGTCCTTACGTGCGCACAAGGATGCAGCAGTGCCATCTTTTTACACTCTCTATGCGCTTCTTCCAAAGCCAGAACCAAATCAGCACCAAGGATGGACGTTGTTATTCACCTCTATCACCCACAGAAGCTGCCATTCATGTGCCATTGATCTTCCCTAACTTGACTTTGCATTTGAATTCAGTTCCATTCCAGGTTAGTGTCAGCAAAAGCCCTTCTGTGGGCTGAAATTCAGAGCTTAACTTTGGGGTTTTCCTTGTGCAATCCACTGATGTCCTTAATTTTTCTTTATTACCCATGCCTTTCCCCAGGAATAAATCTGGGTTTATTTCCGTTGACAGCAAAGGCTTTAAAGGGAATAAAAGAGGGATTTTATGGTGAGGCAATGAAATAAGACATCAAGTATTCTTTTCCATTCTGTTTCCCTCCTTTAATACTTCACCGTAACCACACAAACTTCGGACTCTCTGAAAGAAGCTTTAGGGCTATAGAGCTCCGCTCCGGACCCTCGCAAGGCTTAGCTCAGACCTTCCCCATGGGAGCCCCACACACTGGGTTTGAAGCTGGGGGCTGTGAGTTGTGCTGGGGGTGGAGGGCAGGGGCTTAGGGAGGAGCACCCATGTCCCTGCCCAGGGGCACCCACATCCCATACCCAGGAGCATCCATGTCCCATACCCAGGAGCACCCACATCCCTGCCCAGGAGCATCCACATCCCATACCCAGGTGGTTGGCGTTTGCTGATGGCCTCATGGGCCTCAGCTGTGCCCACTCCTCATATAGAAACAACGTGGCTGTTCCCCCCCCAGCTCCTGGGATCCGCCGAGTGTGGTTTCTTCTCTTTTCTGGAATACTCCTGGCTTCCAGCACTCAAGGTAAGTGCCATGTTGTCTGTTTTCAGTCTGTTCTGTATGGGGTTGAGCCATATGGAGGTTAGAAATGAAAGCAGGAGGGTGCTGATGTGTTTCCATTCTGCCTGCACCCAGAGCTCACAGTGCTGTTCTGGGTGCCCCAATACTGAGGTTCTGTGGGGTTTTGAGTGACTGCTTTTGAGCTGGTTTGGCTTTGTGCAGGGGAGGGTGTTGGATCACCAGTGTGGCTGCAGTAGGTATGGTTAGCTGGGTTTAGTTACTAGCCTTGGTCCAAGGCCAGGTTGGATAGACCCTTGTGTGGCATGGTTTAGTGGGAGGTGTCCCTGCCCATGGTAGGGGGGTTGGAACTGGATGAGCTGAAGGTCCTTTCCAACCCTGACTGTTCTATGATTCTATAGTTAACCATCACGTTCATTTTTGGAGGGTGGTGTTGGGCCATGCAGCAGGAAGGGCTTATTTTCCTTGTACCCCCATTGCACTGCCAGAGGGTCAGACTCAGTATGGTGGGAGCCCTGCATGGGCAGAGGAGACACAGGGGCAGCAAATCCCTCTGTAAGCATCACTTTCCACCTGTGCTGAAGGGCTCCAGCAGTGCTTTGGCCTTGGGGTTTGCTGGCACTCATCAGTTACCTGCAGGGGGAGGTCGGGGTTCACTGTCTGATGGTGCCTTGGCTGATGAGTCTTGCTCCCCCCTCCAAGGCAGTGACTCCTGCTCAGGTGGAGCTTCCCCAGACCACAGCCTTCAGTCCTTGTTAAGGAGGAGGAAGATCTTGATCCTGCAGAAGCTGAATGGTCTGACTCACCCCGGCTGCTTTATGGCTCATCGGTGGTGAGATGCAGGTGTTTGAGGGTGTTACTCAGGCAGCAAAACTCGCTGGGCATCTTCATATCAGCATCAGCTGCTTCTCTTGGTGCTCTGGGTGAAAGCAGGGCATTGAAGGCTTCATAAATCAATGTGTAGTCTGATTCTGACTTCCCTATGCTCAATACACCTGAGTTCTACTCAGGTGGAAGTCCTTAACTGGTAATTCTTGTAGTGTAGGTCCTGAGTGTGGGCTTTGATTTGTGGCGTGCGTTTATTTGATGAGATCCTCTTAATTTGAGTAATCCTGTGTTTTAAACCTGATGAGAAGCAGCTGGTTGTTGCTGGTGGGTCCCAGAGGCTGCTGCTTATCTCGTGAGACGTTATCATCCCTGTCCCTGACATTCAGTGCTACTATGACTGAGAACTACCTTTTACCAGCCAGAACAGAAATGAAGGCTGAAAGGAACCCCATTTGCCTCTTCAAAAGAGAGGCTGAGACCCCTTTGTGGCCCAGGTTTTGCCACAGTTCTACACGGTCTGTCAGTCCAGTAGTCCTTATCAGGATTTCCCCTGCAGTAGGAGTGTGGGGGACTTGTTCAGTGTGTAGTTAAAAACTGAATATTGTGTTGCCCATGGATGGCCTGGCGAGGAAAAAGAGAAAAGTCACTGTTGGTGAAGAGGAATGAGCTGGAGTTTTGTCTTGGGGTTTGATGCTGCCTGACTTTATGGTGTCTGCAAGTAATGGAACATCTCCAGCTCCTTGGGGATGGGAGTTAATGTTTTTAACAGCAGAGTTGCTGAAGTGCTCATACAGGTACATGCACTTCCCCAAGCTCCAGTGGGTCCTGGAGGCTCAGGGTTTCTGCCTGTTCTGGGATGTAGCATGGTCCTGGATCAGGATGAAGCAGCGCATGATCAGAGCTGTTGCTCTCCCATGCCTTTGAGGGGTGTGAAATGAGTGTCAGGAGCCAGAGGGTGGTTGGTTTGTTCTGACAGACGCCAGGACAAAAATCAGATGCTTGATCCCAGGTAAATGGCCCTGTGGAGCAAGCCAAGCGCAGGATGGGGCTGTGTGCTGCTTTGGGATTTGAGCTGTTGTGCCCATTGAGTGGGGCTGGTGGTGAATCTGCTGCTGGGGCTGGTTTTAACCTCCCTGAGAAACTGGCTGTGGAGCTGTGCTGGGGGGCAAGGTCCTGATGCCTCTACTCCACTGTATCCCTCCTGTCCCTCGTGCAAGCTGCCTCGTGGGTGAACATGGATCTGGTCTGACAGTTGGCCAGCATGGACCGCAGCTTCCTTGGAAAGCAAGCTCTGCTTTTCCCCTCACTGGAGGTGGAATGGGCTGCTCCCTCTGGCTGAAGGGAGGAGAGCTGGGGGGGGCACAGCACCATCACTTGGTGCTGGGTGGCATCCTAGGGCTGATCCCTGAGGCAGGAGTTGCAGCACCCAAGACTGGGCGCGGGAGTGGGATGCAGTGGTTAACTGTGGAGCATGCAGTTATTTCCTGTAAATAACTTGTGCTTTCCTCAAAGGTCTTATTTTCCATTTGGTGTGTGATGGAGCATTGCTTGCTGCTTTGTGGGTAATCCTTTCTCTATCCCTGATTTATGTATGTGCTGGTGCGATGCACAAAGTAATATCTGTACTATAGACACTGTGGGAACAGCCCAAAATTGCTCAGAAACTCGACTGGCTTACAATTATATTGGATTCTATTAAATTAAAACACATAGCACATATATTACACAATAAACCACAGCTATTTCATGGATCAAATTAAGTTTTATTTGGGCAAATTACAACCTTTCTTACAGTTGGACCTTTGTGAAACCATTCCTTTTTAATAAAAGCAGGCATTTTTTGGCCAATGCTCTTAAAGTGTGCATTCCCAATAATTGCGTAGACTGTTGCTATTCTTCCTGGGATATATGTGGCTAATTATCTCCTGCTATTTAGGATAGATTCAAATGAGCAGTATCTTCCCTTTCCTCCTCCCCCACATATCCCTTCTGTGGAATTTCTGACTGCTTTCTGGTTTTATTAGCTTGGCTATGGAAGTCGGCAGGGAAAAAACCACCTTCTCGTTAAAAGGAGAGCCTTTCCCGGAATTTCTTGGGGAAATGTGAGTCTTGCAGCTGCCCTCCAGCCCTGGCTTGGGGGGGAGCGTGGGGTTGGGGGATAAAGGTAGAAAAGCACTGCTGAGAAGCAGGATGGGACCTGGTGTGTATGTGTGATGGAGCTCTTGGTGGGCATCCTTGTTGTGGATGTTGGTGGAGAGGCCGAGCTTTGGGGGGAGTAAAGGTGTTCTTTGAGGAGGAGGGGGCTTGAGAAGCTCCACATGCCATAGGATTGGATTTTCCTGCTTGTCTGAGAGGCTGCAGGCTCCGCTCATAGGTTTGAAGGCTGGGACATCTCTCGTAGCTCCTTATTTCATAAGCGTCTTGGTTCTGCTGCCGCCTCTTCCCGCACAGGGACAGAAGGGGTGTGGAGACGGCATGCCGGCCCCCATGGAATGTCTTTTGCAATTGCTCATCCTCACGCAGCTTTTGTTAAAAATGAAATCAATGGCTTGGAAATGGCAGGGCTGGGCAGGCAGGGCGGCTCGCTCCCCCGTTTCCTTGGGGAACTTGCTTGCAGAATAGACCCCATCAGCTGCTCTCCCCTTCTCAGACGCTTTACTCCGCTGTTTTTCCTGCTTCTTGCCTTTTGCTTGCTCTCGGACTGGGAGTAGAGCTACCAAGTTTATTCAGGGAATAATTTTTCCCACAATAGTTTCAGCCCGCACCAGGAAACAGTAAATGTCCAAAGCCCAGAATTCCTTGGGTAACTTCAGCGTGATTTTTACACCGCCGCCAAGGAGCTCCACAGCAGAGCAGCATCTGAGCTTCCCTATTCCTGAACATGCAGCACAGACCTCTGCAGATCTTAGGCTGCTGTTTCCTGTCACAGCAGCACCTCTGCGTGTGGGAAGGGTGCTCAGCCCCTTGGCTGAGGGGACAGGGATGATAGAGCTGTCACTGTAGAAGTCCTAAGCACACTACAAAAAGCTTCAAAGCTT
Source organism: Psilopsiagon aurifrons (assembly GCA_025447955.1). Classification (NCBI taxonomy): domain Eukaryota; kingdom Metazoa; phylum Chordata; class Aves; order Psittaciformes; family Psittacidae; genus Psilopsiagon; species Psilopsiagon aurifrons. Next base: position 30,146 of record JAOEHY010031929.1, on the reverse strand, counting down.
TTTTGTCAGTTTTCCAAATCCTTCTGGGCACTATTGTCAGAAGATCAAGAACTATTATTTAGCCTTCCAAATCACATCTGGATGCTGTTTATGGGATTTTGTTTAGCATGATCACATCTGTAGGAGGGGGTTAGCACTGGCAGTGGGAATTGGTCTTAGGGGTGCCAGATTTGGGGTCTGCTACCACAGGACCTATGGATCGGTGGCATGTCCCCATCCTGCTGTCATCCCGGGGTCCCAATACAGGATCCTCAGTTTCCCTGTTGCTTTGCAACTGCTGCCAAGTGTTCGCTCGGAGGTTCCACCTCTGTGTGTTGGTGCTTCCCAGCCCCCTGGTGTGTGACAGCCCTTTGGGCACAGGCAACCTCACCACCCTCCAGCTGCCAGTTTAGTGACAAGCTGATGGTCCTGTGGCATATGTGGTGGGACTGTCTGGGTCCTCCACAGTTCCCGTAGGGAGTGCGCATTGACCTGTGACACAGGGGAAAGCAGGAATGGGGTTGTTCCCTCCATATGAACAACTCCACAGATGTCTTTGCTGACTTACTTTTTTGTTAATAATAAGTTGAAAGCATCTCTGACCTGTTTCCTGCTTCCCAGGATGGGGTTGCCCATTGCTGCTGCTGTGCAGTATGTGATAGTAATGCAGGAGATGCTGGCGCTTGCTCAGTTCACAGTGCTTCTGCACCGGGGACCTGTGGTGGGGCAGGAACTCAATGAAATGGCCACAGAATGTTTCTAATGTCCTGCCTGTGTGACCACGGTGTTGGAGGATGCTGGGGGCTGTGTCAGTTGCAGTGGCAGGAGGTTGCAGCCTGGCTTTGTCTCCAGAGCATGCCCCTTAGCCTGTCATCACAGGGGAGAGCATGTGTGATGGGAGAGAAAGGGAAGAGTCCCCAGAGCATCGCTCGTAGCCTGGTTTTGGGTTTTGGAGGAAGCAGATTATAGAATCATGGAATAGTCAGGGTTGGAAAGGACCTTAAGCTCATCCAGTTCCAACCCCCCTGCCGTGGGCAGGGACACCTCACACTAAACCATGGCACCCAAGGCTCTGTCCAACCCGGCCTTGAACACCACCAGCGATGGAGCATTCACAACTTCCCCGGGCAACCCATTCCAATGCCTCAGCACCCTTACAGTAAAGAACTTCTTCCTCATATCCAATCCAAACTTCCCCTGTTCAAGTCTGAACCCGTTTCCCCTTGTCCTATCACCACAGTCCCTAATGAAGAGTCCCTCCCCAGCATCCCTATAGCCCCCTTCAGATACTGGAAGGCTGCTCTGAGGTCTCCACGCAAACTTCTCTTCTCCAGGCTGAACAGCCCCAACTTCCTCATCCTGTCTTCATACGGGAGGTGATTCTGCACCTTGTCCCTGGTTGTCTCTTCCATCCAACACGCATCTTCTCTTATCTTCCAACTCAGGTTGTGTGTTTTAAGGTGGATGATGTTCTCCATCATGACTGGTCTGAGTCAGGTCATGGTGCCATGCAGTATATGGCATCTGGGATGCAAGGCTTTGCAGGCAGGCAGTACGAACTGCTCTGGGGAGCAGACTGGAACCCTGACTGCTGTTAACCACCACCATCTGAAGGGCTTTGTATGGAGCGTGTGCTGTGCCTCCTCCCATGGCAGCAGGAATATTTGACACGCCACTGCATTCACTTTTTGGGACACTGAATTGAAACCACAACCCATTTCTGGGGAAGAGACACCATGAGTGTGGAAGTGCCTTCTCCTGAAGGATGCTGGGGGAAGGGTGAGAAGAAAACCTCCGCTAGGTTCTGGAAATTGCTTTCCTTCCTCTTCTGCTTCCAAAATAGCACAATTAACAGAAATAAACTTGCAGTGCTGTTAACTTTGAAGGCCTCGCATGCCAAGCTTGAACATGCAGAGCCCGACTGAGCAGGCGCTGAGCGCTGGGAACGGTTAATTATTACCCAAACGGTGTCTGAGTTAGGCTGAAAGGATTGAAGAATTATGAAACTGCAGCAGGGGAGGCCGGTTCTTGGCAAACGTGTCCGTGATTCAAATGCTGGGGAATTCAGCATGTTTTCCCCTCTTTCTTCTGAGGGCTTTGTAAGCCAGCCCGTGGTCCAGATCGCACGATGGGGATTGAGTGGGACCATCAGTCCGAGGGGAGCTGATGCTGTAACAGCTTTTGCAGTTCTCTGTCACAGCAGGGTTTTAGAAATAGCTTTGATGAGTCAATAATTAACCCATTGGTGCTTCTTAACTCCCGAGAGTGCGAGTTCCTGGATCTGGTGGTTGGGAGCTAGCTCAGTGGGAGAAGCTCTGTGATGTGTTTGGCACTGCTGTTGGGACCTTGCAGTGGCCTTTCTCTCCGCTCACCTTGCGGAGATTTTTGTGTACCCTTTAGGCTCACCTATGGGCAGTGTTCGCAGGGAAGGGGGGTGTTTTCCTATGGCAGAGCTGTTCTTTGGCCTTGGAAGACCAAGAGAAAACTAAAACACATTAGAGTTTGGCAGAAACTTCTTCGGTTTTCTGCTGAGTATCTGAATTCTACAGAACCCTCCTGTTTGCTTCAGCTCATGTGTGGTCCTTGTCCAGTCTCCTGGATGTTGACCTGCCTGTGCTTGCCTGGAGAAACAGCAGTCAAGGTGCCCCAAGAGCTTCTGTTTACACCACCTCTGCAGATACTGTGATTGATGTGTGCATGGTTGAGGTTTTGCCTCTTTCAAGTAGGTTTTCAGTCCCAAATCTTATAGTGGAGGTGGTGGAAGTGAATGGTGTATCAGCGAAAAGTAGTCTGTAGCACTGATCTCTAAAGGTGACTTGCTTTGAACAGCTTGATTTAAACAGCCCCTGTTTTGACTGCTGTGGGTGTTTTGTCTCAAGCTCAGTTCACTCTCTGCCAGTTAAAATCTTTGAAGTATCATCAATAGATAAATCTGGAAACTGAAGCCTGTGAAGCTTCAGAAACCCTTTGGTGACCCATGTCCTGATGCTCTTCAAGCTGCCCCGTCAAGCCTGGGGCTCCCCCCCGTCCTGCCTGCACTGTGGATTGGAGGAGGCTCCCTGTGAAGTGACAGCCTTAGAGCTGAATCCTTGGCATAGGACACTTTAAAAAGCCTTTCTTTCCCCCTGCAGATGTTTTTCCTCTGCTCTAGTGAAACAGTTAAATGTATGGGAACGCCTTCAGTGCTCTGACCTTGGCTGCTTGATGTCTTTCCTTCCTAAAATATCCCTCATGTTTCTCTCTCTGTGCTCATGTGGTTTTTAGTTGCTCTGCTTGCAGCTCTTCGAGGAACAGTTGCTTGTAGATGGTCAGTAAAGCTGTTCTTCTTTGTTCAGCATCTCCCATCAGGGAAGTCCCAGCTGAGCTGTCTTTGCTGCATGCAGTGAACTGCACAAGATTCCCCTCTGGTCATTGCTTCATAAGGGCTAATCCTCCCCCTCCAGTGGGTTCTGTGTGGTGACTTGGGCAGGAGGATCTCAGCATCTGAGGTGACTTCAAGTGTGTGATGCCTTGATAGGAGCTGACAGCAGTATTTCTTCTTCTTTACAACAAACCTTATCCATGCCCTTGAACTCTTGCATTAGTTAACATCTCGCCCAAATACGTGTATGAGCTGGCATCAATCAAGGTGAAAGGGGCTGTGCAATGATTTTGGAGCTGGCCAAGATGGTTCTGTTTTCACTCTGAAACTAGGCAAGCTGAGATGAAACTTCCAGAAGGTTTTTGATCCCAGCATCCCTGAACTTTGGTTTATTCAATGTAAAAGAAAGCTCTGAGGTAATGGTTTATGTGATGTTGTGAAACATTGCCTTCAAGACAAGTGGTGGTGTACAGAGGGGGGTGGGAGGTCAGAGCTGCTCCTTGAGTAAGACTTGGGCAATCATTCTTCTCTCACCAACCTAGAGGCCCCCATAAGAAACCCTTCCTCTGTGTTTGACCTGATTTCCAGTACAGTGCACCAGACAGAGGGAAACAAAGTCAAGGCTCATAAGGCCTCTGGGCATCACCTCTTGGAGCAGTGCTCTTTGATGGAAAACATCTTCAGAACACTTCTGAAGTCCTCCACGTGGGCAGGAAGATGGCATAAGGAAAGGTGGCAGATGAACCTTGAAAGATGAGCCAACTTCTTACACAGCTGTGAATGAGAACTTCTATCTCGGTATTGAACAAGACATTCCTGTGTTTGAAAAGCACTCTGGGATTATTGCTTTGAGATGAGATGGGAAATGTTCTGGTCCCTCCCTCTCTAGACCCGTTGTTGGTAACGGACCCCTTTGGTGGATAAAGGAGAGGGAACGACTTAAAAGCTGATATTTGTTTAAAGCGCTGTATGATGCCGCAAGGCACTGCGTGAACGCAGGTTTGGGGAGCGTTGGGTTGTTACTGATCCACTGCCACTTTACCACGCAGCTTCATGTTGCTCCATCCTGACTCACACTCAGGCTGGTCCGATGTCCCCAGGCATGGTGGGGGTGATGCCACCAAACCAGGGAGCACCCAAGGAGAATCCTGAGCTCACCATGGAGTTGCACCAGTGTAGAGGGACTGGGTGAACCCAAGGGGCTGTGATCCCATTGTCTCTTTGTGGTGGTGTTCTCCCACCAAGGAAGATAATTCTGAGCACTGGGAGGTTGTTCTGGGAAAGCTGGTGGTGCTGAGCCCTCTCCCTGCATGGCCCCAACATCCATCCTGGTTGAGCAACACGAGTCCAAGGTCAGCATCCTCCTTTAGGGTTCTGCCTGCTCCTGCGAGGTCACTTGTGCTGAAGCAAGCAGAAAAACAGGGCAGTAAAGCAGCATTGCTGCTTGAGTTGCTCTTTTTCAGTACGAGAAGGGAGGGAGAGACATCAAAATCAACCCCCTGCCCCCACAAATCCTACCCGTGTCTTGGAGTATTGAAAACATCCTGGAGCTGAGACAGTGCTTGTGCTCCTCTGCGGTGAAGGATTTCTGCCAAGACACTGACCCCTTGTGGCTTTTCCAAATGTCTTTGCATCCGTCTTTCTCTCGCCGAAAGGCGAAGAACCCCAAACCCTTTCAGCCCTTCACTTGGTCCCTTGCAGTCCAGAGCTCTCAGAAGATTTATTACTAAACGGAGGCTCCAGGGTGATTTATGGAATTACAGCCGAGCCGCATTGTGTGCTGGTTACAAATTGCAAAGATATTCCATGGGACGTAAGCTCCAATGAGCGCGGGATATATTACACTACGGGGAAAAGGGGAGCTTAAAACCAGCTGGCTGACTGTAACAACTACAGCCACTTCTCTTTGATGAGAAGATGATATACATCTGGGTTTAATACAAAACATGATGGACTGACACGGGGTTTCGGAATATCTTATACAAACTGAGTAATCTTCGCTTGTTTTTTTCCAGAGCTGTTGCACCGCTGTATTCAACGTTAAATCCCTTTTCCCTTTTGGTTCTTCACATGTTAGGGACTCCTTGTTCAGCTTTATAAAGTGCTGGGGATCGTTTCTCACTGCTTTCCAGAAGAAGAGTTTCTCTGCACTCTTTGCACCCAGCAAGCGCTGGGGCTTGAAAAACCCGATGCTGCAGAGCCATATGTGGAACCACTGAGCTAAATTGGCTATCTATAAATATCCCCCAGATGTTAATAGGGAAAAGGAAACTGGAACACATTATCAGGAAGGATGTGTCTTCTTTGGAGTAAATCCCTCCCATGGAGACCCCTTCTCTAGCTGTTAATGAGTGCACTTCTCCAGGAGAAGTCATCTGTGAGTCCTGTTGTGGTGGGTATGCTCTGGGGGGCGTGATATATATTAAGGTTACCTCTTACAACCTTCCGGTCAGTAGGAAGTCCTGGCAAGCCAGATGCTACGGGTTGTAAAGTTGCGTCATCGCTCTGAAGACAAGCTTTTGTTGGTTGACAGCAACATCTGGTCTAAAATCATCTGCCATCTTCAGAGGCATGTACTGGCCAGGTCTGGGTAGCCCACGAGTGGGAGGAGTTGGTGAATTGATGAGATTCCATTCAAGCGCTTTGATCCGAGAGAACAGCAAGGTTTCTGCATGAGCAAGCTCATATTTTGGCTTGTTAGTAAGTCATTGCTTTTTTGCTTGACTCTCTTGATCATTTAGCACTGATTTTTTTTCTTCCTCTGGCCTGGTTGATGTATGTCTTAGATCTGAGTTCAGTTATGACTGTTTAGCAGCAAGTCCAGAATTTCTTACCATTTTGATTGAAATTGGCTGTTGTGAATGAATAATCCTGATAAATGCTTCCAGTAAGTAGTCCTCAAAGTCTGAAAGCAACTCAACTTGCTTCAGCCTTCCCCAAATGTTACGGGCTGTGTCTGTGTTTCCCTGCCACAGCATTCCTGGGAAGCGCCTATAGATATCCCCTCTGAGCAGAAATCCTGCTTCCTAGTAGTTGATGGCAGAAGAACTTGCATTCCTTGAGACCAGCTGCTAGCCCTGCAGTATAGGAGGGAGCATCTCGCATCTCTAGGAGCTGTGCTTGGACGGATGCAACCTCCCAAGCTGAGCTCCTCACCCTTGAGCTTAAACAGACAAAATCCCAGGGAATGGTCCCCATGGGGTGCTGCAAGTGATAGTTGTGCTTTATCTGTGGGTCAGCCTTTGGATGGCAAAGTCATTAAGCCTCAATCCAGCATCCTCACAGTGCTGGCTTCAGGCCAGGCTGCTCCAGCTCCTGGAAGACACTGTTGCCGGCACCTTTTTAGGACTCTTTGGCCCAAAATGTGCTTTAATGTCCGCCTTAGGCCCTGGCCTGCCCTGGGAGAAGTTCTAGGAGGACAGCGCATGAGCTAATAATCTCTGCAGCACCAAGCAGTGCTGGTGAGCCTCCCTGTGAGAGCAGGGTTAAGAAATACCAGCATGGCTTTCTCTGAGATACTAATCAGGGATGGACAAACCAGAGGGAGGAAAATAAGAAATCCCATTGCACTCTTCTTGGGGTTAAAGCAAGTTCAGCTCACTTTCTTCCTCCCCCGTGTTGTTTTTTCCCCTCAGTGCAGACTCTTCTTATCCAGGTTCCAGAAGGGTTGGGATGTGGAGCTGCTGAAGTGCAGGGGAAGGCTGTGGCTGTTGCTGCAGGATTTCCAAACCAGGTTGAGAGAAGGCAGTAACCTAAATGTGACAGTGCCTGTGTGACTTAGAGCAGTCCTGACACAGCAGTCCTTTAGGCTCTCCGAACAGCATAAATTGTGTTGTGTATCCAGTAAAGATCTTGATGTTGCTTGGGGTAGCAGATCATCCCTATTTCTCCTTTTGCTAGTGCTTCTGTAGTCGGTCTTCTTGCTGAAGTCGTGGACCTTGGTAGTGTTGGTGGACTTGGTAGTATCAGGTTAATGGTCTGACTCTGTCTTGGCCAGGTTGGAAGGGGCTTGGAGCAACCTGCTCTAGTGGAAGGTGCCTGGGCCTGTGGCAAGGGGTTGGAGTTAGATGAGCTTTAAGGTCCCTTCCAGCCCAAACCATTCCATGATTCTATGTTCTTAAGGGCCTTTTCCAACCTAAATGCTTCTGTGAATCTATCAATCCTTCACATAGCATAATGAATGCTTACGCATCCTTTCGGCGCTGCTGATGTTCCCTCACTGAATGTAGATAGCAAGCTTTCTAAATAATAATAATAAACAGCAGCCCGAGTAAATTAACCCACATCGGTGCACATGTCTCTGGCTGTGCTCTGCTCATCTCCTTTTCAACAGGAGCCTCTTTCCACAGACCTCCCTGCCACAACATGCTCTCGCAGCGCCGGCATAGACCCCGCATAGATTAAAACCATGCCCATCACAATGCATTTGTCTTTGGCTAATGAAGCTCTGCATCTAGTACAAAATTCCTCTAATGCATTAGGAAATAGTTATCATTTTTCTTTGGCACTGCATTTGATAAGCAATTGCCTTTGGCCAAAAGCAATGCCAAGATTTTACTACTTGCTACAGAGCTAAATATGTGACATTGCAACACATGTAATTGGGATAATTTAACACCCCATTAACAGAGCACAGGAACAGCCTCTTCTCTTACGGTTGTTTGGATCCACTTTTTGTAAATCTTGCAGTCTTTTGGGAGAATTAACTGGAAAAATGGACATGTTCCTCGTTACAGTCACTCAGTTTGAAACATTGAGCAGAAACTTTTGCAGCATGGATGGGGGGAACTACTGATTTGCAATGGGAAACCTGGAGCCAGGCATTTCCCAGTTTGGTGAACTGGGAACTCATGGGCTGTGGGCCTTAGTCCTACTTCTGGTTTCAGGCAAGTCCCTTCTTTTCAAGGGAATGGGAAATGCCCATGTATGTATGATTCCCAAGACATCCTTGTCACAAGCAGGAGGCATCAGAAGGTTTGGGGATTCTTGGGGAAGGGGAGGTCAGTGATGGGACTGTCACCACCTCCTGTCCTGTGACCTTCAGAGGTGTGTGTGCAGAGGAGGTCAAGTCTAAAAACAGGTCTTCTGAGCTCTCATAAGAAAGGCTCTTTCAGGGCAATTGCAGATCTTGCTAGAAGCAGGAAAGACTGGATGTCACAAGAGATCCCCGTCTGAAGAAGCCGTATTTCTGGTTGAGCCTTGCTTTTGAGGGTAATAGGGCTTGATGTATTTGCATCAGAATACCTGGTTTCCTGATTCCAAATGGCATCTCCAAGCCTTTTGATGTTCATGAGCATATGTGCGCTTGGAAATGGACTTAAGTCTTTGGTATTGCACTAAGGGGTTGGCAGCAACAGCTAAATAAAGGAGCTACTAATTAAATATGTTAATCTTCTTGCCCTAACTGTAGTGAGTTTGGGTGAAATCTTAACGCATTTTAGCATGAGTGTTTGATTTAAACCAGATCCTCCTTTGGTTTAATGGTTGGTTGGTAGGTTCCTTTACTGGGGTAAAGCAGAGAAGTTTAGTTTGAGTCCAGGCTGGCCCTTCTCCCTCCATCATGCTTGATGGAACTGCAGGACACTGGGGAGCACTGTCATGGCCAGCAACCTTGTTTTGCCTCTGTCTCCCTTCTCCATCACTTGAATAAGGTCAGCTCTGGCTTTAGGGTGGTGACCACAGTACCAGTCAGCCTGTCCCTGCTCATAAGTGTTCCAGAAATGTTTTGTTGCTGAAACCCTGACTTGAGTTAATTAGCATCCAGCTACCAAGTTGGGATGAAGGCAGGAGAGTGCCTGGTGCTCCTGGAAAGCCAAGTCAAAACCCAGCACACCAGCAGCCCAGAGGACCGGCTTTCCTGCCAGTGATGTTTCACTAATTGAAGGGACAGTTTCATTTTAGCCTTTCTGGTGGTGCTGTTCCTTTTCTAATTAGATCCAGCCCGAGAGAAAAGAAGAAAAACTCACTTGAAACCTGCTAATGGGTTCTGCTCATTCAGCAAAGCATCAATGGGGACTGGTTTTAGTCTCCAAGTCAGATAGGGCTGTTTCTGATTAGCACAAGGAGGCTGGTGGGTAGTCTGTCTGCAAGTACTGCTCTGCCCGAGCCATCTTTAACTAGAGCAGCAAGACCCAGAGAGCTCTTTTATGGCTCCATGGTGTGAAATGACCTGATTTGCTGTGATCCTGCTCATGTTTTCAGCAACACAGAGATAAAAGGGAGTGCAGATGACTTTAAAATTCACGGGTATTGCTCTTTTAACTTGCATTTCCCCTGATAGGCTCCTTCCCCTATAAAACCCGGGTGATCCTGTCTTTGCAACAGGGAAAAGCCTGTTGAAATGAGTTAGATTGACTTCGTTATGGCTCCAGTGAAACTTCTAGATGCTGATTCCAAGTCATTGCCCTTGCTAAACAAGTCTGAAGCACTAATCCAAGCATGGGTTTACTGTTTTGAGCCCATTGGGCTGCTCTCATTACACAGACCCAGTTTGCATCGTGCTTGGCCAGATGGCATCCCATGGCTCTAGACCTTCCCTTCTGAGGCTTGATGACTCCACTGTAAGTGTGAGCTCTGAGCTGAAACCGGGTTTCCCTGCTCTGTGCTGAAGGACAAACAGTGCACTTTAGAAATACATAAACAAAAAATCTTTGGCACAAATCAGTTTGGTTACATTTGCATTTGAAAAAAACCCTACTTCTTCCCCTCCCCCTCAAGCAATAACTCAGTTTTTCCATAGTGTCAGATTCTGTGGTTTAATCAATTGCCTTTATGAGTTGTAACAAGGTGTTTTCTGTAATCTAGCAACTCCTAAACTTGGTTTGAAACGTTGAGCCAGTTCTCTGCCTGGCATAAGCGCTGCAGGTTACTTTCCCCACACTATCAAAATGCTTTTTGAGTAGTCCTTCCTGGTTTTATTTTCTTCTAAATGCTTTCTGGTTCCCAGTGGAAAATTAAGAACTCTTTAACATTTGGAAATCTTGGATTTTCAGGGAAAAAGGCAGCGAAGCAATGCTTTTGGAAGTTGGAATGTGTGTCAAGCTTGAGAAGAGCTTGACAGAGCTGCTGGTGTGCTTTGGGAGGGAGCTCCTATCCTGTGGGCTGATGCCACACTTGTATGTGTGAGCCTGGCTCCTTGTTGAGGGTTTTATCTTTGCCTCTGCTTCACTGAAGTCTGGAGCATTCTGGTGTCCTGAGTGGACTGGTGCTCAAATGGTGTTAGTGCACCATCTCTTGACTAGTACTTGGGTGGGTGGGGGAAAGAAATAGGTAGGGGTTGCATTATAGGGCTTCCTACAATGCCCACATCATGCCTTGCTTCTCATATCATGAGGCCCAGATGTGGACAATGCCATGTGAAAAGCCAGGTCTTTGCACTGCTTCCTGAAGCATTCCACCCTTGTGAGGAGCCTGAGCCTTCCTCCAGCAAAGCCCCATTGGGTTTTGTCTCAGTCTGGAGCTGTCAGACAGATGCCATAACCTAGGGTAGCTAATGACAATGAGCAGTATTGTGGTCTTGCCATAAACAGGTTTAGAATGAGCTGAGCTAATTCACTCCAAGGTGTGAGAGGATCCAAAGGTACAGGGAGCATCGCCAGCTCCTCGGGGCACTGTCCTGCTCATTAACTGGAGGCTGTTGGATCAAGAGTTCTGTGGCTGCTTTGAACTGCAGGGCTGCTCTGCTTACACACATCTTCTCTGCTTTGAAGGCTCTGTCGCTTTGCAGTTTGCATCAGAAACGTAAGCTCTCCTGATCTGTGAAGCCTACCAAGGTCTCCTCTCCCTGACGTGAACAAAGACCTTTCAAACAGCTCCTGAGGTCTCTGACGGCTTCTCTTCTCCTGAAAGCTGAATTACCTGTTGGTTTTGGAGGCTCTCGTTCCCCCTGGCAGCCTTCCACACGTATATTTAGAGAGGAAGATCATACCTTCCATCTCAGAAATAACCAAACCCGATGACTTAATGTAAAGCATGAAAATTAAAAGGTTAAGCTGCTTAAGCTGCTGAGCAGTTTAGGCTCCTGCAGCCTCTTGCTTGCTCATCAGCCATGGAGTTTCCCCATTTGACTGTGTAGGCTTCTCTGTCAGCTTCGGGCATCTCATGAGTGAGCTTGAACCATGTTGACCAGTGTCTCCCCTGCTGGCACTGGCTTCTTTTGGTGTCCATTGTGTAATTGGACATCAGTACCAGACCTGGACTTCATGGAAGACTGTTTGCCATTACTAGCAGGCATATGGTTATAAAACTATTCTCTTAAATTGTCTTTTGATATACCAATATAACTACACTTCCTGCAGGCTTTTCTGGTTCGCCATCTGAGTTACGTCTCTACATCACTCATAAAGGGGCTGGAAACCTCTGTAACCTGCAGAGAAAACCCATATCTGTAGGCAGCAAAGGTGTCCTTTGCATGGGCTGGGTTTTGGTCCTTTGCTCCCACAGTTACCTCCTTTGGCAGTTTCTTCTCACGTGGAGTAAGACTCAAGCCAGCTCTGAGCTATGCCAGGGGCAGGATGCCTGGTTCTATCCTTAACCTCTCACCATGACTTGCTTGGCAAGCCTGGCACAGCTGCTTGGTTCTTTACATTTGGTTTTATGTGTAAACCTGGGATAAACTGAAATCTCAGCACTGAAACTGAGTTCCTGAATTTCTTTCCTCCCGCTTGGGGCTTGCGTCTTGTACATATAAAGCATCATATTTAATAGCAGCACGTGGGTGTTGGAGCTGGGTTAGTTATCAATAAAGCCCTGGAGACCTGCAGAACAAAGGTGCTGTGTGCTGCTTTCGTTCCCCTTGCTGAAGCTCAGCCTTACCTATAGCTGCTGATCACACCACTTTCTTTTTACCTTATCAGCTGCATTATCTGAAGCGTGCTCTGAGTGATTGCAATGTTGAAAGGCCCCCGAGTTAATTGGCATTAAGAATGGTGTAGTAGAATTAGGTGTGCCTTAATGTAACAATCTCCATTTTTGTGTATTTGCTCTCTACTACTGAGTAAACGTGGAGATAAAAGAAGGTGGAATTAGCACTTCTCTTGCTTGCACTAAAGCCAAGCTGCATTATTTTCTTTTCTGTGGGTTTAGGCCTAAAAGTAGCTCAGGTATGTGCAAGTTTAAACAAGACGAACCAGGGCCCCATTAAAAATTACTCTCTCCTGGATAATATTCAACACAGGATTAATAGTAAAGAGGCTGAAGTCATCTCAGCGCTCCCGTGACCCTTTGCACTTCTTTAGCACATTGCTGAGATAAAACGCTTGCTGCAGAGAAGAGTTTTCCTGCTGGAAAATCTGATGCCACCGTATTTCTGAAGGCAGAGGGAGAGGCATTTGGAGCAATGTGCAAAAAAAACTAATTGGGTATTAAGAGTTTAACCTGAGAAACCGCCCTCTCCCAAGAGTAACCTTGCTGCGTGCTGTCATGTGTGCTCCCAGCCATGTCCTACTCATGGACTGATGGTTTCCAGGGTGTCCAGCCCTCATGGCCCCACAGTGTGGACCAGGATGATAGCACATGCATGATTTTATCTGTTCAGGTACTCGCTGCCCTCCCTGGCTTAGCAGTGATTCAGCAGATTCCAAGCAAGCATGTTCTTTGTTCCTGCTGTAAGACTTTGGTGCCGAGCTGCTCCAGTCTCTGCTGCTGTTGAGCACATGTTGAGAGCTTCCAGCATGGCTGGGATCAGCATTCTTTGGGTCTTCCAAGGGTGCCATTGCAGACACTGCAGTGAAATCGCTTCCAGTTCATGCCAGGCTTGTCTTGGCCGGGAATAAAAGGACTGTGCAAGAGTGGTGGTTTTAGATGGTATCAGTGCTGTTACATGGTCCCAGCACTGTTCATGAAGAGTATCTCTTGCATTGTAACATTAGCCTTATCTTCCTGGTTAGGTTGGGTTCTGAACCTCATCTTGTCCTTCAAGGGCTTGGACAATTCATGTTCTGCACTGCACCAGCCTGGCTGCTGCCAAATTGGGCTGGGAAAGGGCTGGGTTAAACCAAAGCATCGCTCTAGTCTCTGAGGTTACGGACAGGTCTCTTGATAAAGACTTGGGTGTGCTATAAAATAATTATAGAGGGACTCTGATCTCTGAATCTTTATAAACATTAATTAGTGGATTTCATAAGATCAGTTAACTCGTTTTCCCTGTGCCCGTAGGGACAGGTAAATATTACAGCTCTGCCCTGGCGTGGAGTCTGTGACATTGGGAGGACAAGTGCCTTACGCTGTGTTGGTGTCAGAGCCTGTGTCCCTGTGACCATGCTCACCCCAACTTTAACTCCAAACATTGAGTTATATTCAAGTTTACCAGGTTTGTGTCTTGGGTATGTACATCCCTACTGGGTGGAAGACTGGAGATGCAAATATGGGAGAAAAGATGCCAGTGAGCCTCATCTTCTGGCCCAGAGCTGGTAGGCTGAGAGTTTTCAACAGCTTTTTGTCGATACATACAAGCATTGTTGGTTTTGGTGCTGTTTGGAGATGTGCTGTAGTGACTTTGCTGGTGATGCTGCCGCAAAGGGTCTCACATGTGCGATGTTATGGGGAAGGTGGGAAGCTCTGGCTGTCAGGGGTTACTGCAGGAGCAATAGCCCTGGTGTCCCTTGGACCAGGTGTTAGAGTGGTTTGTTGTGTGTGGCTCTTGAAGGGAATGGTTCATCAGTCCCCACATGTCTTTTAATGGCCTGTTCAGCAGTAATCCTGCCAGATGCCTGCTGCATCTGAGCATGTGGCACAGGAAACCCCTGTGGCCCCATTGCTGAAGGCCTTTGAACGCAGCCCACATAGCAGGCCAGAGCATCTGCATCCCTGTCCCATGTACCCACCTGCAACACCCGGGCTCTACTGCACTGCTGCAGCTGGAGACGTGTCCTAGGTGCTGGTGTCCTTGCTCTCCCAGTGCAGCTTGGGCATTAGAGCCAGGACAAGGCAGGGAAGGGAAAGCAAATGAGTCTAAGCAGTTCTGTGGCACCCTGGGCACTCTCCCCTGGCCCCAGCCAGAGATTTGAGCTGGGATTTACTGGAGAGGTGCCCAAGGGAAAAATGCCGCTGGACAAGTTGTGCCTGTTTTCCCCAAGATAAGTTCTGTAGCAGCATGGAGAGAACAGAGCTGCTGCCTTTCATAAATATCACCAGCACCGGGCCCCTGGTGCCACAGCCCCTGCCAGGATAGAGTGAGGGGTGGCCTGGAAGGGGGCAAAAACCTGCCCGTCCCCTTTCTGTGCACCCCTCTGCTCTGTAAACCAAAGGCTGGCTTTTCTTTCCCATGCTCTGTTGCCTTTGATGAGGAAATTTTGCAACTCAGTGTATCTTCTGCAGCACTACTTGGGCTTTTTGTATGTGGCTTTCTGTGAAGCGCATTATCGTACCCAAACTTTGCCTCACCTTATATAGCCCTGCATAGAGGTTAATCCATTTTAAATTAGCCCAACAGCAAGTGTTTTTGCGCTGGCAATGATGTACTATTTTAAGTATTTAAAGCATCACACAAGGCTCCTATGGTGACCTTTTTTAGGAACTATTCTGTAGGGAATGTGGAGGAAACTACTGCTAGTGATTAATCAGCATCAAAGCCTCTGTTTTAACCTCATCAGGTGTATGAGTAGCAAACATTTTAACCCTTGAATAGCACAAGTGCCTGAAGATGTTGCATTGCAGACTGAGAGATGAAATAAATGGCGTGGAAGATAACAGGATAATGATTGGTGAGAAACACCATTGCTAATGCCAGTCAGCTCAGCTGCTCAATGGAGTGCTGGGGCACTTGGGTGTGGAAAGGAGAGGTGGGATCACAGCTCTGAAGCTGTGTCAGGGATGGACTTGAAAAGCTGTTGCTCTTTCTCTTTACAAACAGGATATGGTGGTTTAGCTCACTAGGTAAATATGGGCAGCTTGGAACCTGGGGAGCCTTCCTGTTTCATAAGGGCTTCCAAAGCCCTGCTTGAGAGGGTGCTTATCTGGCCCATGCTTAGCTGTGGGTTTGACCTTCTGTGCTGGTTGGTGTAACCATCTGACAGAGGGAGAAGTTGTGCTGTTTGTACTGAAAAATCCTCCTCTTTAGGGAAAAAGTACCCATAACTTCTAATGCAGGCTTTGCTGGGTTAGCTGGAAAGGCAGAAGGTGGGTCAGGCTCACCCATCATGAGAAGCAGAAGGGTGTGAAGATGTGAAGTGCATCGCTATATCGTACATGTAATCAGCACATCCAGATGTTGGAAGAGAAAGGTTTGACAAAGCTTGAGGGATGTTGCAGCTGTGCAAACTGTGGTGGAGAGGGGACAAACGCTGTCCTGGGGACATGGGCCAGCCTAAGGTGAAGCTGGAGGTGTTTGAGAGCTGGGTTGGAGGCTCAGCCAGGGCTGAATCACAAACCAGGCAATGGCTGAGTGAATTCTGTAAGGAGAAGGTAATGGTGTCCCGCTCAAGGCTGGAATGACAGCCAGCAACGTTGGGATTGGGGCATGTCCACAGCACTGCTGGGAAACCCTCTGAGCTTAGACACAGCCAAGTAACCAGCACGTCAGCGCTGGTCTGTACATGAGGGCCGCCCAAACAGACCTCTGCTAAACCAATACTGATTCCTCCTTTGATAATCCTATTTTTGGTGGTGTCCCAAAAGCCTTACCCAAGCCTTGCTGTGAAACATTCCTTCCAAAATGTTTGTTCTTGGACAAAAGTCATCCCTGGAGTTAACTTCACTGAGGCTGGTGGGTTTGACAGGAAAAATGCAGGCTATTTAAGGCTACAAATCTCTGCAGTTCTTAGGAACTTGCTCATGATTACAAGCAGCTCAGATACAATCACCAGCAAGAAGATGTTTCTCTTGGGATCTGCTTGCATAACATTTCAGCAGTGTTTGAAATGAGGTTTATTTGTACAGAAAGGCTGTGATTTCAAAAAGCAATGTTACCTTTTGACAGAAAGGATTGGAAGAAGCCAGCAGCCTCTACTTGCAATGGGTCCTGGACTGAAAGCCCAGCAGCATCCTCTCCTTATGCTCAAACCCTGCTATGAACCCTGCTTTCTGGGAGAGGTTATGATTCCTCATGGAAAATAAAGATGCTGGGGTGAAGGCTGGCATCTGTGGTCACATGAATGCTAACAACCAAGCTGCCGCTTGATGTAAAAGATACCTCCTCCTGGGCGCGAATCCAGACAGGCTTAATGGGAGGAGAGAATTCCGGAGTGGAATTATTAATTAGAAATACAGATTTCTGGGGGTTTCTTATTTTTAGCTTGAGTCCTAAATGGCAGCCTGAATGCATGAAACAGCTAGAACAAATTCTGGGCCGTTATTGCGGTGTTGTTTCAGTTGCAGTCAGTGTTCCGCAAACCCTTTGGAAAGGCACTCAAGGAAATCCTCCCTATGGAGAGGCTTGGATAAAGACACAAAGTAGCTGGAGATAAACCTCCCGCGTGAGTGGGACTATCCCTGCATTAATAGCTGTGGCATCCTGTGCTTGGAGGATTATGAGATGATGGAAGTGGCATTTGGGATGTGTGTGATGTGGGTTTCTCTGACAGAGTGGGTTAAGCTCCTCCAGGTTCTGGGTCCTGAGCACATCTTCCTGCTGAGCAGCCTCAGCTGGCAGCTTCAAAGGCTGCACAGTCCAAACTGCAAACCTCAATAAAGGATTCAGCCATGAGAAGAACGTACACACCCGAGAGGCCACGTGCCATGCACATGCCTGAGAAACCACTCCCAAATCTGATCCTATCGAGCGTTAAAAACCGTGTGTCAGTTTGGTCTTCCCTCTTCCCGTCATAAAGCCAGAAGTCCAATTTTCAGGCCACATCCCTGTGCAAGTTGTAATAACTTATTTAGGAGTTTTGGAGGTTATTTAAGCAGGGGCTGTCCCCTAGTGTGCATGATTTGATTGAGGTCTCTGCCTGGAGAGGAGGGCAGGGGAATGGCTGCTGATTTCATCAGTTGTCCTGTGGGCCCTGGAAGAAGCTCGGATGTTAGGGGAATGGACTGGGATTGCCCAAAAACCTGGCTTTGCAGGGGATCAGGAGGCACCAACTGCTTGATGCCTCCAAACATCAGCTTGAATTCTCCATGGAGGGATAACGGCAAAGCTGAGGCTGTGTGTGGCTGGAGAATGTGCAGAGGAGCTGCTGGGCGGACTATTTTCAGTGGATAAAGTGAGTGTCTATCCTTGTCTGTGCTGTGATACCCAGTGCAAGAAGTAGGTCTAGAAAGAAAATCAGTGTCGGTAATAGCATAGTTTGGGTCTATGTCTAAAACTCCACCTGCGCATGCTGGTGCAGAGCTCCAGTGATGCTTTCAGTGACTTGCGCTGAGTGCAGAAGCCTTTGAGATGAACCTGTTTTGCCACTTGCCATTAGTGCACAGTTGTTAACTTTGCAGAGGCTTTAAATTCCTCATAAAAATGGTGAGGGGGGGAGTGTGTGAGATGGAAACCCTGATTGTAGCTATGCCACAGACCCTGGGAGCCAGTGGGATTCCATGAGCTGTGTCAGCTGTCAGCACAGCAGCCTTTGAAATGGAGAGCTGCTTGTACTAGTGCTTGAAAACAGTGATATGCTGGGGGGACTCTTCGCCTCACAAAAGCTTTCCTTTGGCAGAAAAATGTTTCTGGGCTTTGGTTTTACCTGCAGGATCAGCAGCTTTGCTCAGGCTCTGCCGGTCATCAGGAGAAATGGGATTGACAAAGATAATGGCAGCTTAAGACTTGGGCTGAAAGATAACCCCTGTCAGATGCTTTAGGCTGCTCTTGCAAAAAACACTTATTGCAGGTTTGTTTCAGTAGCCTAGGGCTAGAGATTGAATTGAGCTGAAAATGTACCATGTGTGGCCGAAGCTGTGTCCTGTGGAGCAGGAGAGCCAGACCTTTCTGTCCAAGGTACCTGGAGAGCATTTGTCCTTGATGCTCTGTGCTCTTTAATACCACCCAGAATGGGTTTACTTCTCTGTAGGAGGCTGAGACCTTCAAATGCGTCTTCTGATTTTTGGGGGCCTGAAAGGAGGGTTGTCCCAGTCACGGCTTGAAGCAACTGGGAGCCCCCAGGGCTGTGGATGGCCATCAGCACCGCTCCAGCCCTGGGGTTTAAATAGATGTGGGAGTGTGCTACCCAGGTTCGCTGTCTGGAGGTGTAAATGTGTGGAATCTGGGTGAGATTTCTCCTCCTTTAGGGAAAGAATAAGACACTTCAAAGAGCTGTGGCAAGGAGGAAAAGTGCATCAGCAGAGATGGGAAAGATGACAAACTCGAAAGGATAAAAAAGGGCAAAAAAAGAAAACATGTAGTTAGGGAAGCAAAGGGAGAAGCCAAAGCTGAGGAAAGGCTAATATAAGGGTCTGGTAAATGGGAAGAAATTGAAGCATAGTAAAGACAAAAACTTAAATCCCAGCCAAAATGGGAGAAGTAAGAAAAGTTGTTGTGGCTGCAAAACAGACAAAGAGTTATGACTTTGATTAACTTGTGCAGGAAGCAGCATTAATTGTTCTCCCTTGGTCCTGCCTTTCTGTTTGATCATTATTTTTCCTCTGTTAATACAAAATGCCAAGTGACACCCAGGGATTAACGGCCATAGGCAGAGGCAGGACCATGGGTTTGGAGCTTTGCCTCCTCACCATGACAGCTTTCTCCCCCTTGCTCTGGTGGGGATGTTGACGTGACCCATAGCAGAGCTCATCCTTTGCTCAGGGGATGGGTGCTGCGCTGATGCAGAGTTTGAGGTTTGGGTCTTTGTCACTGTCTAAAAAGAAACTGCAGGACCAGTGTGCTGCGGCTGGAGGGTTTGGATCCCAACTCAGATCAAAGGAAGCCTGGGGAGAAAATCCCCATTAAAACCAACAAAAGGACATAGAAATGCACATCCCTGCTTGTCTTTATTTGAAGGGTAGCTCAGGTTTTGTAGCATAACAGCGGAGGGAACAATAGCTGCATCCAGCCGCTGCTAACCATCAGGGGCTTGTGGAGAACACCCAGAGGAGCAAAGAGCATGTGTGGGGTGGATGTGGCCGCTAATTTGTTCCACATGTGAAGCTGAACAAATGTGTTGAGGAAATAGTGTCACTGTGCTGACTCCAGAGCCATGGATGCAAGCGGGGGGTGAGGGCTTTCCCTCAGTGCTCAGAACACAAGGAATTTGCCCTGGTTTGAATGGGAAATGTTAAGAGAGAGCCATACAGCGGCAAGGCTGAGGGCTGGTGTGACCTCAGCATAAGGATGGAGAGGTAATATTTGGCTTCTTTCAGAGGTGATGGAGATATAGGTCTGGCTAATAGGGTCCTGCTTAAAACCTGCTTGTTCTCCAGGTCTTCCTAGAAAATACTTTCCTGTTTCCCTGACATAATGGCAGGCAAAGCCATTAGATGTGTCCACAATTGCTGTCCCATTACCCCAGGGGGAAGTGACTTTGGGCTGGTCTTACTGTTGGGGATATGGTAAACCCCATCCCTGTGGTGGTGGGATGGCTACGCTGAATATGGACTGACAAAGCCAAGAGACTCACTTTGAAGTAATACTTTGGAAAAGCTTTGGAGCTTCTTGAGCTCATAGGAAGGTGGTGTCTGTGTCCAGAAAAGGGATGTTATGTCCCTTTCATCCCTGTAGCAGTGAACTTCTCCATCTCTCCTCTTCTGTAACGCTCAGCTGTGGTGAGACCCTGTGAATCATTGCAGAAGCACTGTTCATAAGGAAGAGTTGCACAGCCCATCTCTCAGCTAGTGCATTTGCTTCCCAGTCATCCCTCTCATGTTTCTTGGGGGGTTTACCGCATTGAGGCGTCACAGCCCAGTGGGATGGTGGCGATGAATGGGCAGGTGATGAGGGCAAGTTTGCTTCAAAAATACAAACCAAAAAAGATGCTCTGTCCGGGGCTTGCTGCAGGTCAGTCGCTTGATCACTTGGTCCTTCTATGCCCTGGGCAGATGCTGTGGTCAGCCCATCATCTGTGAACAAGAAATGCGCCTCCGGGGGAAGGTGACCTTCTTGTATGCCCAAACAGCAGGAGGTACACCAGGATGGGCAAGGCTTCAAAGAACCTGCTCAGGAAGAAAACTATCACAGGTCCTCGCTGCTATCTGGTAGGAAGAACCTGCAGATCTCCTGTTCCTAATGGAGCAGAGAGGAGGGATAGGCTCTAAGAGCCCACCCTTAAATATGACTGTGTGATCTTCAAGCAACTTCTTGTCTTGATCTGGGACTAAAATCTCTTTTGTCTGTGTGTCATTGAGTAACAATAAGTTACCAGTCTTCCTGAACACCAGACACACTCTTGTTTTGGCCTTTGGCCCTGAGACCTGATATTTGCTTGTATTTACAAGCCCAGTAATTACCGTCCTGAACCTGTTATCAACATAAATACATACAAGGGAAATTGCCAGGTTATGGTTGAAGCTTGCAGGTTTTTAGACTAACAAATATTTTAGCCTGAAGATATAATCAACTTTCTTTTCCTTCTAAGTGGCTCTGGGTAAGATGAGAAGTTGCCTGTCAGATTTGATGGGGTCAGTAAAATTCAACCGTGTTCTACTGTAATTAAGATTTGAAAAGACTTTGCTTAGGAATTAGCTGTTGGCAGTGAAAAGCACCTCCTCATATGGAAACAGAGTGAGCCCATCAGGGTGGATACTGTCCTGTGCAGTTCAGGGAGGGAAACACATCTAGTAACACTTGTCTGCCTGACAGTTACTCGAGGACTCATCGTGGGATGCTGACTAGATCAACCACAAGTGTCATCTGTGTCGTTAAGAAATGCAATAGTCATCCCAGCACACACTGAGTGACATTTCTACTGTGATGGGGGGCAGAAGTTTATAATGGAAAATGTCAATGGTCTGAAAGTTGAATTGTCACTTACTGCTGTGTGCCCTGATGGAAGAAACCGGTTGTCCTGCTGGGAAATCTCTCTCTAGCACCACCAAAGTGGTGTTTGGTCTCTAGCCACTGTCCTGCTGGTAAAAGCAGGAACAATTTGGATTGCAAGGTCATCTATAAATCCTCATAGTGGAACAGTTCCTTGCTGTGGCAGGGACTCATTCCTGATGTGAGTTTAGCCAGGTTTGGGCTCAGGGTAGTAAGTGGTGGGCTACAGTTTGTACCAGACCACAGTGTGACTCCATATGAGGTATCAGAGGAGCCCTGGGACATGTGTGGTCCTGGCTTATGGCAGCCACAGGCAAAGCTTTCCATGGGGTTTGCACCCTGTTGGGAGGGCGAGGCTCTGATGAAGGGCAGCTCTGCTCTTGTGTACCATGAGTCTATCACAATAAACTGCAATTGAGAAGGCTAAAGACCACTTTGGGGGAAGAAACGGTTTCTGGTTCCTTTCTCTGCTCCCAACTCATAAAGCAGAGACGATGTATTGTGCTTTCTAGTGTTCTAAGATGAAAGATATGCGTGTATTGCCTACTGCAACATGAAATACAGAAGTCACCAGCCTTGTTGCTTTGGCCAGGTTGTTTTTCACGGCAAAGACTCGCAAACTTTCAGTTTTTGAATGGCAGGAAAATAACCCTTTGTCATCATCACTCAGTGACAGCTACTCAGACTTCAGATTTCAAAGCATTGAGAAAGAAAAAAGTCTGTTTCATTGGGATCACAGGGAAAATGAGGTTTCAGTTTATCAAAGGTTTGGCAGTTCGGCTCAATCTCCCAAATCCTTTCCTAACAAATAACTCGACAGGCTTTTCCAGGGAACAATAGTGTTACTTAATAGTGCTCTGTAATTAAGGCTGAAATTGTATTGATTGACAACCAAAGGCTTTTTCAGTTGGCATAGATTAGAGCTGCAGGGACGGGAGCTCGTTTCAGAAGGCACTGGGCTTAGCAAGCAAAAGATGACTTCTGATAGCTTAAGTGCTGTCTCTAAAATGTTAAAGTTGTGCCTCAGAGCTGTTTTTCTTCTGTTTGTGCTGTAGCTCAGAATAAGACAGTGTGTGATTGCTGTTTGGGGGTCTAGGGGGTCTTCGCGGGGTTTAATTATGCTTTAAAAAGCAAACATCAGTGAGGACTCCAAAATGTAGAGTCAAGTACTGGTAGATAGGGTGGATCAGCAGTGCTGCTGGTAATTAGGCTCATGAATGTGCCAGCACAGTTGTTAATGCTGGGGACAGATGATGATATTAAAGAGCATCTGTTTTGTTGCGCTGGTGGAATGTTGATCTTCTGCCCTTCTGAACTTGTCCACATGTACTAGTGTTGTTAAAAAATTCCTGTTTGGAACCTCCTCTTTTCGCAGTAAGGTATGGGCTGTTTCCGCAGTTTCCCTTTGTTTTTGAAGATAGGGATGTGCCCTCTGTGCAAATTCCTGGGGCTCAGCTCTGTAAGCACAACTGCCCTGATGCATCTGTAGGTGTCACAAGCAGAGCGCAATGGGCATGCTGCTCCCCTCTTTGCTTGCAAGGCTTTGAGCCCCAGTTTCACTGGGGAGTTGACCACAGTGTTCAGAGGAGTCGGAGGGCTGCGAATCTGAATCCAGGAGGGTCTGGAGATCAGGCACAATAAATCAGATTGTACCAAACCTGTCACACCTATTCAGAGCAGCCTCTGCTCCTGCAGAGTGGTGTTTGGGCACTTAGTGCTGCTGGATGTCAGCCTGCATATGGAAAACGCTTGAGGATTTATTCCCTAACCAAGACTCCATGGGGCCAGAAAAAGGCTAAAATAATTGCTGGGATTGTCTTGTTCCTGTGGCACCCCCACACAATCGGTGCTTTACAGACACACCACTGTTCATGGTTGGAGATTGTATTCATCCTGGTGCCAGGCAGGCGCTGCTGGCTTCCACTGTGGGCGGTGGTGATGCTCCTTTTTAACCAAAACGGCCAAATTCTTCTTCCCTTACGGCATGGCTTGAGTGAGGTCGCTGCTAGTGGTAAATGGCTGCAGTTTCCTCTCTGCCAGGTCTCCAGCAGCACGGCCCCTCCTCTGTGGGGAAAAGCAGAAAGCAAAGTATAGCTTCCAGTGTACATTCAGATGGCTGGGTCCCTTGCTAGGGTTTGGGAACATGGTCCCATGTGGCAAAGCACCCGCTTCTGCATGTGAATACCTCCAAGCTGTCTAAAACCCTCAGGAATGGGTTTCTGCTGCTGAGCTTGTTGGCTGACAGAGTTGGTTGGTCTTAGCTCATGTCTTCAACTGAGGCATCCAGGCAGGGTGTGCAGGAACTGATCAAGCAGGGTGCCTTGGTCCATTGGCATTTGTCTGCCTGTCATGGTGGCACTCAAGGTGTGTTGATGAGAAATCTCTTGTGAGGGACATTTCCAGCTCCTGTAGAACCAAATAAACCAAATCAATTTATTCTGGTTTAGCTGATCAAACAATCTTATCTCATGGATCTTGTCATGCTTTCTCTTCTGCATCACTGTGTCGGAGCTGTTTGGGCTGTCTGATGGCATACCTTCAAAGTTAGCTTACTTTTGGTATTGCCTCAGGGATGTCACTCTGGGTAGCAGAGTGGATTTCTGAGTGTGGTTGCTGTCCTGCAAGGCTGATGTTGGGAAAGCCCACCTTGGTTTTATGGCACTTCTGTAGTCAGGTGGCAGGAAGCCTTCATCGTTGCATTTGGCTTTGGGTTCCACTGGCAAAGCATGCAGATAGCCTGGATGGAAAGGAGAAGATCGGGGGAGAAGGGTCCTTCAGGGTGGCAAGTGAAGGACCAGCGAGAGCTGGGCATGTGAGGTGTGTACAATAGACATCCATTTGGAAACTTAACCCTTTAATTTCCCCTCATCAAGTGGTTTGAAATGATAATAAAGGCTTTCTCATGGGGATGTGAGCTGTAATTCAGGGCAACCTCTTTCATTTTGCATTCTCTCCTGCATAAACTTACTGTCTCTTTTTCCAGAAGAAGCTGCATATGAGAGCTGTAATGAGCTGCCCTGGCAGGACTACAAAGGGCTTCAGAGGAGCAGGTACGCTGAGGATGAGGTAAGTGTTGTCGTTTGGGTGAAATAGGTGTGGAAAGTGCACTCTGCACACGTTAGTCTTCAAAGCCAGCAATAATTACTGCATTTGAGACTGTATCAGCAGTCAGGGCTGCGATTCAAGTCAGGCAGGAATACTTTGTGTAGGGCTTTTGTTCTCCAGACATCTCAACTCCCCATCTGTTCGCCCCGTCGCAGCCGAGGAACGCAACTGGAAGTGTTGTGGCTTTGAGTTGGCAATCATTTTCTGTGTAGCCCTGTCTTTGATGCATTCATTCGGGGTGCCCTGTGAGCCCAGGAATATGACTAGACTGTAATTGCTTTTAATCGCCAAACCATGAAAAGAGAAAATGAGAAATAGGGTGGGTGGCAGCAAGATGGGTCTTGCACGGTGCTGGCAGCAGAAAGGTCTGTCTGTGTGGTGGCTCCTGGCAGGTCTCAGCTCTTCAGGAGAACTGCTCTTGGTCTCATCTCTCTTCCTTCTGCCTCTGTAGTTGCTGCAGAGGCTTGGAGTTGAACTGATGTTGTGCGGCAGGCGTCTCCAAGATGATGTGTGCTTTTTATCTATAAGCATGTGCAAAATAGTCATTTGGTGTATGGAGAGAAAAAATAGCTCTCAAACGGGGATTCATAACGGATACCAAAGAAGAGGTCAGTATGTGCTTGTTTTGCAAAAGAGAAATGGGTGAAGTGACCTGTCCTGGGTCACCAGCAATCTAGGGACAAAGAATAAGGTATTCTGATGTGCTGAATTGGAGCTACCCAGCTCCATCACCACCACGGACTGGTCATTAATAACTAAATGGTGACTTTCTTACATAATCCCCTTAGAGCCTTCACTGAGGATGCTTGCTGAGGTCTGTGGTCCTCGTAAACATCTACAGCAGAGAGGTTTGGAAGTGATGGAGTTGGAGGTGCTCATTAAGAGAAGTTCTTATCTAGGCTTGGGGATGCTCAAGCCTATCAATGTCCCCCTGTGCCTTCAGAACAGGATGCAGCCATCTCCCTGGAGCATGTGTCCCTTCTCCTGGGGAAGGATTCCCAGAAGGGTTGTGAATGCCCCTGGGATTCAGATGTTGGCATCTCTGCTGCCACCCTCATCCCTGGCTGAGCTGCAGCCTGAGGCTGACTCAGACAGCCCCAGAGCCGCAGCCTGGCTGTCTCCAATCTGGAGAATGTCCCTTGTTCTAAAATGTGGGGTCACTTTCCCTGTTGGGAACAGTTTTAAACAGTGGAGGCCCTGAAGGAGCACACAAAGGCAGCGTCAGACGTTCCATCAGCCACCATGGCCAGTTTTATTTCAGAGCATAATAGCAGTGAGGGGAGACGATCTAATCTCTCTGCAGAGGCACTTGAAACTTTTGTCCCTAAACAGCTCTTGTGCCCTGGAACAATAAATGCCATGGATGTGCTGCCAGCCTGGGCTTGCTAATTGTATTCAAACCCGTGGGCATTTCTTTCCCAGGACTGGTGGGGTCTCAGCACCTCTTTGCCGCTGCCCACAGGCTGTTGGTGGCCGTCCCGTCCTGGCGACGGCAGGTCTGCTGGCACTAGCGAGGGCCGTGGGGACCGCAGGGGCTGATGCTTCGGCTGCATGTTGACGTCTGGGCCAGAGTGTCCCACCACACAATGCAGCAGTATGGTGGAACACAGAGGAATGTGGCCCCGGGACGCAGTGTCGCCAAAGGCAGTCGGGGTCTCGCTGCAAAGGTCAGGCAAACGAAACACAGCGGAGCTTGTCTGATGGACAATAAGGGATGTGTTGTCGCAGGATGAATGAGCTGATCTAGTGGATGTCAAATGTTTACTCTGGGTTTCCACAGAGCGGTCAGATGAGGACTGATGCCTCCGTCCTTCCTCTGAGCAGTGATGTAGGAGCATCAGGACCAATATGGTGGGGTGGCCTGAGGTGAACTTAGGTCTTCCCATGTCTGCCACCTTCTTAGCCAAAACTGTTTTGCACAAAGCCAGTAGCACTAACAGGGATGACAGATGTTCCCATTATCCCATCCTAACCCTCTCTCAGGCTTTGCTTAATCAATGCAAGCATCTGTCATTAATTCTGGTGTGCATCCTAATGCCCTTCAATGCATTGAAGGTCCCTCAGCACTGGCTGGGATGAAGGGCTGGGTAGTGGCGGCTGGGGAGGTGTCCATGCTGTCTGCACAGAGCAGTTTCCATGTTGCTTATGGGTATAAACTCCTTCTGTAAACCTGCAGGCAGATTAAGTGATGAAATCATGCAGCAGTCCAGGTGATGCTTTGAGATGTATCTCTGAGCAGTACAGAGATATCATTAACACACTCTAAATATTTAATCAAATGCACAATGGGATCAGTGGGTTTTTTTCTCTTTAACTTCATCAAGCTTTGGACCAATTGCTAAAAGCTTTAATGTCAGTGTACAGTGAGAATAAAGGATAATTTCCTTAGCCCCTGAGCTGCAGAAATAAGACGAAGGATTTCATCAGCACTTAAGTGCTGCCTGTGGGGATATTGGGATTAGCTGTCCTTGGACACTTGTGTGCCTGTGATGTTTGTCTGGAGCTGCTTGTCTGCATGGGCTGCCTGTAAGGGGGTGCATCCAGGGCTGGGGATGCTGTTTTCACCCACCTGGGGAGAGAGGGTGGACACTGCCTCTGGCAGCTGTAAGAGATGACAGCTCCAGTCCCATGTGGGATGCTAAATATGGGCAGTATGGTGTTCACCATCCACAGGCACTGCAGTAATGGGGTGCAGGGACATGGTCCTTCAGCAGGGAGCCTTAGAAAGAGTACTGCGGAGCTATTAGGGCAAGTGAGGCAATACTAGGTGAGTCC
>JAOEHY010031928.1:0-10375 GCA_025447955.1 Psilopsiagon aurifrons | reverse complement strand
AAAAAAAAAAAAAAAAACAAAAAAACCCCAAGAAAAACAAAACCACAAAAAAAAAATAGAAAATGAGGGTAGGACTAAAGAGTAAAAAATAAAAGAAAAAGCACTCAAACATGGGCTGACCATCTAAAACAATTCCCCAACTGTGAATTCATAGCTTCCCTGCAAATAGAGTTGCTCCCTTGTAAGTATTTTGTAAATCTCTATTCGGCTGCAAACAGTATGTAACCATGTAACCCGTTAAGCTCCTGGAGATGTTACATCTACATCAGAAAATAATAACTCTATTTTTAGCCACAAACGGTTCTGGTTAAAGAAAAGCAAAGTAAAGCCATTGCAATTAAACCTAATAGCTGTGCACAGCAGTCCTGCCAGGCTGCCTCTCTATAGGTGAATGGAAAATGCAGGGGGACTAAAAGCTCTGTAGCTGAAGGAAATTGCACAATTAAAATGCTTTTCTGATTTGGCATTTTTAATCTGTTTTTTTTTTGTTTTTTTTTTTTCACGGGAAAGAAGCTATTTATTTAAGATTTTCTTCTAGGAACAGGGAAATCATTTCAGTGAGATTTGTTCCTTCCATCCTTTAACTTATTTTTTCCAAGAATTAGAAACTCAGTGTTTCTAAGTGTTTTAGAGCATCTTCTGCCACAGAAGAGCAGAAGGAGAATGAGAGAAAGATGTATCATTTACCATTTCGCACTTTGCTTTTCTTCTAGGGTTCTCAACACCACCTCTAGTCTTTAGATCCTTAAAAAAAAAAAACAAAAAACCCACCCAAAAAACCCAAACTAAACCAAGCAGAAAAAACAAACAAACAACAACAGCAACAGAACCACCCCATAACACAACAAAATGCTTGTTTCTTTTCAGATATTGCAGACATTTCTCATTAGCAGACCTTTCTTTGGCCCAAATTTGAGAGTGCTTGGTAAAGCCACTTGTAAGATAGGAGACTCAGGACAAATAGGTGCTAATTATGTTTTGAAGAGCCTCTTAGCACATTTTGCCATGTTGCATACCCAAAACTTGTGTGTTCTGGAAATTTCAAATAAACCTCATCTGAAGTGAGATGTAGCTGAAAAGGGCCATTAGAAAAAGCAGGAAGGCATTCTGGGATATTATTTATTGCTAATTAGGAAAGCAAGAAGAATTTTATGACCTCTGAAAGATTTTTAAAGGATGAAAAATGACTAAACAAGATATGGAGTCCTAATCCTTACGCTTAACTACAGGCAAATGCAGCTTTGGAAGAAACAAAAGCGTAACAAGATTCTTAAAAGGGTGGAACTGAGCTCTCTTCCACCTTGCTGAGTGACATATATTTTTCAAGGCAACTGGCTAGGAAGTTTTACAGCCAGCAGTGCCTTAGATGACATTTTCAGGATGACATAAGTACCTGAATCAGAGATATTTCCTTCAGGTTTCAGTGGGAAATGTAATTTCAGTGGACAGAGATCTAGCATGTTGAGGCTTGCACCCTGTGCTGCACGGGGTATACCACATCTGGCCCTTTGCATTTTATGTCTGAAAAGACAGACCCAAGAGACCTTGCAGGTGATGCTACAAAGGCCAGAAAACAGTCACAGTGCTTACCAGCCAAACCCCTGAATAGGAAGCTGGGGACCATCATTCAAGGCATGTCTTGGAGTCTTTTCTCTGAGTACTTCTGCTGACAGGCTGTGATAAGGGCTAGCTGTACATGTGAAAAAATGGCTGGTAACTGGCGCGTCTATCTGAGCTTGAAGCACCTAAGCAGGTTTTTCCTTGTTGTGAAACCATGATCGGTAGCAAAAGGCTTCCCAGCGTATGTTTACATGGGTGCTGGAACTGGATATTTTGAAAAACAAGAGAAAAGAGATTTTAAACTACAGCTAACCCAAGTATATAACCTCAAGATTCACACGTTAGAGTTCCTTCTTAAAATAAAGAGGTAGAACACATTTATGATCTTGGAACAATCCTAGGTTCAATTTGAGAGCATCTCTGCAGTCTTTTCTTTATACAACCACCCTGTTGTTACACTCCAGCCAAGCTGGGTTTCAGGAGAGAAGCACCATTTCATATGACACTCTGTCTTAGTCAAATGGTTCGCTTCCAAGTCATTATCACAAAGATTTAATTTTTCTTTTCTTCAAAAGACATATATTCCTACCCAGTCAAAAGTATCTCTGTATCTATAATAAAGGCGTATCACAGCAGTAACAGATACAGATGCTGAGTTAATAAACACTGAGGACCACAGCCAGCTTTGTATCTCTGAAGGTCTTCAATCAATACATGCAGGTGGCAGGAGCACTCAGTAACTGCCAAGGGGGACATACTCTTTGGACAGCTCTCCAAAGGCTGGGGGACAGGCAGAAGAAATGGAAAATCATTAAGTAGTATACAGAATCCGCAGACCCATGAAAATTCCTCTTCAAATGTTTAGTCCTGGTGTTTTGCAGACAAAATATACGGAAAATAAATTAGAGGAGAAGTCTTTATCATAAAGCTAAAATCATAATTCAGAATGTATTTCAATAACTAAAGGTAATAACAGAAGTATTTCCCTCACAAAGAAATAATCATTGAAAGGGGAGGAAATTGAATGCTAAATACAACTAAAATTCAAAGATTCAAAAGCACTGAAAAGTCTGGTATCCAAACAGCTCTGGGTCTGTCCAAAAGATATTAATGTGGAACAACAGCACAAAAAGCAACAACAAAATAAAACCAGTTCAGTAACTGAGATACAGGCTCATTTTAATCAGAAAAATGGAATTATTTAAATTCAACTCCTAAATTTTTATACCAATATCGTCCTCTGGTACCACAGAGAGCTCACAACAGAAGCTATAACTTACATCAGCTTGATGAAGCGCAGAAGTCCACCTTCCACAATATTTTACTGTGAACTTTCCATTCTATTAAAGAAGCTGAGTATGTCACAAAGGCATAAAGGTTACATGAAATAAGACTTCCAAATATCTATAAAGCAGCAGAGGGAGAAAGAACCTGACCTTAAACTGTTAATTTAACAAAAATACAATTGTGCTTTTCCGCCTGAAGCCAGTGTTATATAAGTACAGTAATAGAGAAAAATGGTTTCTATGCAGCTTAGCTAGATAATCTATCTGAAAAAGAAGCTATTTTTAGTTTTCAAGAAAAATTACTGCTTCAGATGAAAACATCACTTTCACTACACCCAGAAATTACTTTTCATCAAACAGCCCTAACTGCAGTGTGTATCACCTATTTACATCTTCCACATGGATTTGACATTTTACCTGATACGTTTCTTGAATGCCAAGTTCTATTAAAATACAAATAATTTGTTCCTGATAGTAGAATATTTTTTCCAGCAGGTTCTATTTATTAAAATTAATAAATACAAGGTTTTCCGCAAGATAACTGCATTGTTATAAACTATGAAGTCAGTGATGTTTCTGTGATGTTAATTATAATTTTTAAAGATAACAGGTATAGTTTCCTTATAAACCAGTTTCTCACAACAGAAGTGAAAAATAGCATAATAAAGACTCCTTTTCCCCAGCTTATTCCTTAAAGAGCTCTCTTTGACCATTTAATAATTCTTTTGCGATGCTGAATGCATGGCATACGCAATGCTCTTCATAACAGAATTCAGAAGATGCTATCAGTTATGTCACCGATTCTTATGAAGACAGCAGTACAGGATTAATTTAAAACAGGATTCCACATCAGAGGTCTCTGAGATAGCTCCTAAACCAAAGCACTTACTAAACCAAGAAAAGCTAGAGAAAAAACAAAAGGAAGCAGAAACGAGAGCACAACAGCAACAGAAGTCATACTAGTGTCACACAGAGTGCCATGCTTTCTATATATAGTTACATAAGGCAGCACAAAAAATAAGTGGCAAGGCAAGAAATGGCAGAAGAGAGGTAGGAGAACAGGAGAGGAAATGACAGAAAAAGAATAGCATATTATATGCAATTTGCTTAGGCAGACAGTAGATGGACAGATGACCATAGGTGACTTAAGTCCTGCAGTTCCATTTGTAAATCAGCAACTCAGCTGTGACTGTCCTCAAGCCAATCTACCAGTGAAGTAAAATCATGTAGGATGCCAGGCAAGTATATTTAACCAATACAGTTTACTTCATGAACAGAATGCAGGATTTTGAGTATGGATGCTGAGCTACTACCCAGCTTCTCATTTAGTGAGGGCAGCTCAGTAAGAGCAACTGTTGGTTGCTTGAGCTAAGGGCACAATCACCCCAGGCTTACTCATATACACTTTCTTCTTGTATTTACCAAGAGCTAGTGATAGTCACCGTGACTGTTCAGATTTATATATTCTTGTGATAACCAGTTCTGCATCTGTGTGTTAGGAAAACTGTGGACTTTGTTCATGTATATTCAGATACAATGATGCAATTCAGCACTATGAACTCATTCTCCTGGGAAAAGGAACAGTTATTGGGTGTAAATGCTCTGTTTACAGCCCAAACTGAAAAATGCTGCTAGTTAGACAGCTGACATATGCACAAAGCATCTTTATGTGTCAAAGGAAAACTCCCTCAAACAAGGACAACAGGGTAGTGAATGAGCATATGAGATCTGTTACCCTTGCAACACTGTAATCAGGATGTTATTTAAAAGTTGAAATAACTTTAACAGAAAATTTGAGTGAAAACTTAAACCCAAGCAGTGAGACGAGAAAGCCAGAAACCAGAACTTCTAAAGATGGTGCATCCCAGTTCTGGGAAACTTTCAAAAGATTTTGCAAGGTCAGCAGATTGCTCTCTCTCACACTAACTAAAACTTGCTGAAAAAACAGAAATTGTAATCAAACTCCCACAAACCTATGAAGACTTGTTTCAACTCTCTGTATCCGTATTTCCCTGTCACTGTATGCTGTCCCTCAGTTGTACTGGTGCAATGGATACAGAGCTTCTCTGTGAAGCACGTTAGTTGAAAAAATAATTGACACAGCTGGACAAAACACTGCACTGCCACAATCATCAGCCTTGCAAAGTTGTGGCAAAGGGTAGAGAGTTGTTGGGGCCACAGGAAGGAGAAAGCACCAAAGCCACCTTTGCCGGTAGGGAAAATACCAATGATACAGCATCCCAGTTCCCACAGCAGTGAGCCCACTGTTCCCTGAAACAGGATGTCAATGCATTGTCCTTAATTTTTAAATCTTTTGCGAATTCTGGTATCACTTCACTAACATTAAATTCAGAAGGGCAGCATACATTTAGAAATTAGGTCTTGTCTTCTACTGAATGGATTACCAAGATAAATTATTATTTTCAAGTCATGATATCAAACACTTAATATTTTAGGATAAGATTTTTTAATTTCCTTTGATGTTGTTTCGTGTGTGTTTCATAATAAAAATTTCTATCAAAGCAAATATCACTGATGCACCAAAGCATCACAACAGTTTTAACAAGAGCATCATAAAATATTCAAGATAGATAAACTTTGAAGAAAAAGTAAGATTCAAAATGAACAAAAATACAAGTCTATTCATGAACATGTAGAGAAGAAAATAATAAAGCCCAAGGCTTTGGGGGTTGTTTCTTTTTTATATTTTACAAAATAGCATTTACAAGAATATGTAAGATACAGATGAAATATGTAGCAAACACACATTATCTCATCTGAAAAGTACTGTCTCCAGAGCTTTATTCTTAGGCATCAGTCTGGGATGAAGGATGAGCTTGACAAAGGACATGTAGCTCTGCAACACCGAAGAGCCTGACTGTCACCTGAGACAGCAAGAGCCAGAAAACTCTGAATAACCATTTTGTGCATATACGGGGAAATCTGTTTTTATGAGTGATGGGCCATTCAGTGTCCTAACACCCTGAATGTATAGTAAGGGAACTAGTAGATAGGCAGTTTTTCAGAATTCATAGCAAGATACTACATCAAGAAGTATCCTATGATATTACTACGTATTACTAGTATGATATTACTACTAGTACACTACATCAAGTGTGTATCCTATGGCATACACAAACAAAACTTTAGTTAGTAGCTGTGAATTATTTTTTTGATTGCTAATATTATTCACCACGTCTTTATTTAAAGTTCTATTTTTTAAAATTCAAACAGTGCTTTTTAGCTGTATTTCAGTGGGGGTCAGCCTGAACACTGTGATAGCAATTGCTGGCATAGTTTTTGACCAAATGTGTTTGGACTGAGACAACTTGGTCATGTAATTTAATTAAATTCCTCTACTCTTTTCTCTTTTCCATCATGTATAATTTAAGCCATGTGTAGAATCTTAGATTAATGCAGCAGTGAGAAAGCAAATCTTTCTACCGGCAATTTCTTCAAGCAGATCATACAGTTAGTGTTAATAAAGTGAGACAGGCACTCAATGAGGACAATCCTATGTTAAATAGCTTTTAAACCATTGTACATTTAAGCAATACGAAAAAATCTTTATGTTAGTATGCCAGTGGTGTTTACACTATATACTCTTCAGCTGGCACCATCCCCAAGCATATTGCTGATAAAACGTATTATCTGAAAACATTATGCCACTAACACACATGTTGGACTAAGAAGCTGATTGCTATTATTAGCATTTGCCTTTTGATACAAAATAGTAACTCAGAATATAATTTAGTACTAGAGGAAAAAAGAAAAAGAAAAAAAAAAAAAGGAGCCAATTTCACCTGTGGTGCAATTCCACGGAATACACACAAGGAATACTTTGACCAATTTATCAGCTAAATCTGTTGAATAACATATGTTCACCTAAGTGACAATGACTTCAGTTTGAAAAGTGCTGAAGCAGCACAAAATAAGCAAAGCATCTGTATGCAGCAGAAACTGCATTACCTGAGGTGTTCCTTGAAGCTCCAAGTCAATCTTCTTTGGCTGACATAGAGAGATTATCATGCAGGTTTTTCTGATATTTTGTTATTAGTAAACTACAAAAGTGCCCTGTGGGGTTTTGTGTTTGGTTCCCCCCTCCCCTCCTCCCCAGTTCTGACAAGTCTAATGTTCTAAAATACTATCATTCTGTTGTGATTTAAGAACCTTGCCTGCTGCTATTCTGTTACGTTTTGTGTTCCTGGTTTCAGTCTTAGAGCAGATTAGTTTCTCTGCAACTACTTAGCTTTTCTTTGTGTTTAATACCAAGAAAAGTTAGGGCACACATACACACTTCCAGCAACCATTTTTGCCCATCACAAACCTTCTAGGGTCAAAGTTGCCTCCTTGCCTACCATATTTAAAAATGAGAGTAATTTGTAATTACTGGAGCAATTTAATTGGAAACTTATTGCCTTCCCCTACAATATGGAAACAAGATACTCAGGCAGCATAGCCAAGGCTGAAAGGATGTTCTTACGATTCATTAATTCCTTGGTGTGCACATGATGCCAACTGAAATCTACTATTTAAAACCAAAACAGAAGAAATGGATTAGTCAAATACATGCACATGCTTGTGTTAGTAAAATAAAGTTACAACCAGTAGAAAAAAAATCAATTAATATTCCTGAGTATTGCTTAAAGTGTATATCTACTATTCTACATGGTTAAAAAAAAAAATAAGGGATGTTTCCTAAGAAAAGAAAAATTAGGCACTGCGCATTTATAGCAACAAATAGCATCAAATGCACTGAGGACATTCCTGCTCTGAAAGGGAGGCAGAGCCTAGAATCGAGAAAGAAAAATCTGATCACCCATGATTTGACAGGCCTCGAAAACGTCACAGCAATACATGAAACTGTTGCTTTCAACACAGATTTAGAGGAACTTCTATCTACTAAAATGAAGAGAACAATAATTAAACGTTATTACTCTGTCAGAAGTTTTCTACTTTACATGCTATTGATTAACTGCTGGCAAAAAATAGTTTACATGTCTTGCATTTTTAAGAGCGATCTCTGTCTACTGCCCTCTGGACAGTCTGGGTCTCTTAAACTGTGTCTACTGACTAAGAATTTTAATAACTTTCCGGATCATTAGGAGCTGCATAAAAAGGAAGCAGCACTTCAGGGTTTACGATCAACCACTGGTTTTACATAAACATCCAAAACCAGAAAGACATCTTTCTTTTTATTATTTATTTTTTAATTATTTTTTTTTTTTACAAAACAAAAGTTTCCTAAGGAGTTCTGGAAAAACTCTTCACAAGAGAGCAACAGTCAAGACATGCTTTACCTATGTGGAAAGCAAGCAAAAGTATGCATGTGAGTGGGAATGGGCGAGGGAAATCTTTTAATGCAACCTGTATCACATAAGGATTATGCTGTATTTCAAAAACTTGCTAAAGTTTGGTAAGAAAACTGTAGGGATGGCTACATTCTAGTATCCTCATTCTGCTACAGTAAGCCTATCACAGGCTACTAGAGCCCCGTATATAAGAGAACTGAGTAATAACAGTAGGAAGATCAGAATCAGATCCTATTTCTCTTTCCAAAGTGAAATTTCATAGTGTTCTTTACTAAAGCAAAGGTTTGACTTGAAAAAAAATTGAACAAAATGAAGAAAAATAAGAAAATCTCAGAAATCTAGAGTTTTTTTAAAACACTTCCCCAAGCTATTTGCAATTCTTTAGGTGTTAATTTAAAGATTTCTTAATTTTTTTCTTTTGGGTAGAAAAACCACTTTTGGGTAGAAAAAGGGCCATGTCTAATCACACTCCTGACTACTTAAAACACACACTGGATGACACAGGCAACTGGGATTTCCACAGCATAACAGAAGTTTGAGAGAAGCAAAATAGCTGCTACAACAGTTTTGCTACCCGACATTAGAAGGTCCTCTAGAACTTGAGCCACCATAAATATCAAAATCACAAAGTGGTATAGCTGAAGTAACAGGAACAGTAAAAAGATGGGTCAGAGCAATCCATCAACATCATGAGTACTAATCAGTGCAATACCCAAGACA
Source organism: Psilopsiagon aurifrons (assembly GCA_025447955.1). Lineage (NCBI taxonomy): Eukaryota > Metazoa > Chordata > Aves > Psittaciformes > Psittacidae > Psilopsiagon > Psilopsiagon aurifrons. The sequence continues at coordinate 1,497 of JAOEHY010031928.1, read as the reverse complement.
GATTCAAACACCCACAAAGGAACTCAGCATTGTCAAAACTGGTGTTTCTAATTTGAAAATCCATTTTCATTTGTCCAACTGCTGAGCTGGTGTTAACCTCACCACTCCAGCTGGAATGGGATGCCTAAACTGGGGAAGAGTATGATTTACAGATTTTACCTCTTTGCTGGGTTACCAGAGAAGCTTCCCAGCTACAAGCATGCTCTTGAGCAGGAACAGTGTACAAGGTGAAGGATGCAGCAGCACCCGCTGGCTCACGTATCACAATATGTTCTTAAAAATTGTTTATTACATACAAACCAGTACAGGTGTCTGTGCATCTCATCATCTTGTCTCATTTACTGCCACATGGGCACTCTCAGCAGCAAGGATTCATTAAACAAACATCACTGCTTACAATTCCCCCAGTGTTTTTCCAGCTGTGGATTGGCTGAGAAAAACTTACGGAAACACTTGCTACTATAGATTTATTTCCCAAATTATACAGACCAGCCTGACAAACGAAACAAGCTTAGGAGAATTGTTTATGGAATGGAAAACTATGATTTCTATCAGATGAATGCTTTAAAAAAAGCTGGGGTTTACCAATGTAGCACAATATAATGTGTGAGGATAAACAATACAGAAATAATCTCTAAAGAAAGCCTAGCCTGGTTATTTGAAGATTACTCCAGGGCTATAGCTGCAGTTTCAGGACTGTCTGTCTCAGCTACTTTATCCTGATGACATTTTCCTGTGAAGATATTTTCAGGATTTTGGAGTGCTGTGTCTCACGGGGGAAGGGAACACTTTTCATAAGACACAGCAATTAAGCAAGATTAGCAAATATTTGAACAGTTTCAGCCTCAACTGTGCTCTGTGCAGCCCTAACCCTGAGGGTCAAACTATTTAACTCCTTACGGATCACATCCTCCTCACTTTAATTGAGTTGCACATAAGACATGGTAAAGTACTTTACTCTTTAAACAGGTGAAATACTGGCTGCATTTGAGTAAATTCACCACAGATTTATAAGCATAGGAATAGAAAAAGGGACCGAATGAGTACCGTAAAAACTCTGAAAGCCACCCCTCGTGATGGAGGATTAGATGCAGCCATAATTCACAGAACCATAGAATCATAGAATAGTTAGGGTTGGAAAGGACCTTAAGATCATCTAGCTCCAACCCCCCTGCCATGGGCAGGGATACCTCACACTAAACCATGCCATCCAAGGCTCTCTCCAAACTGGCCTTGAACACCACCAGCAATGGAGCATTCACAACTTCCCTGGGCAACCCATTCCAGGGCCCCACCACCCCTACAGTAAAGAATTTCTTCCTCATATCCAATCTAAACTTCCCCTGTTTAAGCTTGAGCCCGTTACTCCTAGACGTCTCAGTACAGTCCCTAAAGAAGAGTCCCTCCCCAGCATCCCAAGAGGCCCCCTTCAGATACTGGAGGGCTGCTATGAGGTCTCCACGCAGCCTTCTCTTCTCCAGGCTGAACAGCCCCAAC
>JAOEHY010031925.1:0-15673 GCA_025447955.1 Psilopsiagon aurifrons | reverse complement strand
AGATTGGTCAGGCAGGATTTCCCCTTAGTGAAGCCATGCTGGCTGTCACCAAGCACCTTGTTGTTTTTCATGCGCCTTAGCATGCCCTCCAGGAGAATCTGCTCCAAGATTTTGTCAGGCACAGAGGTGAGGCTGACTGCTCTGTTGTTCCCCAGCTCAGCCATTTTCCCCTTCTTGAAAATGGCTGTTATATTTCTAGTTTCTTATATTTTCCCTTGCAGGAAATCTCACCTCATGCTTACAGGATTTTTTTGTTTTAATAGTTTATTAATAGTTGCCTCACATAGTGATCCTAACTGTTGTTTACTTGTCTTACTCAGTGTGCTGATCTCTGGAAATACTGATGCCTGCTAAGTCACTTGATGTCAGTGAATGTCCAGTTTTGGGGGTATGTTTTTTTTAATGAAAGCCCTACATCTTGTGATTTGGTTTTATGTTTGGAACTTCAAACCTGAATGACTAGATCATATGTACAATATAATGTGAATCAACTATTCATATAAAATCCATGGTGAGAAGAAGGATGTGTAGGAATTTTCAGGCCTTTCAGTGATGACTCTTTTCTTCAAAAATCACATTGTGAACATGAATGGAAGAATAGTTAAGCTGTTAATTGTCACATAAATCTGTGAAAATTCTTATAGCATAGAAAATCTTGTGTTACATATGTATGTGGCAGTGAAGATATGCAATCCTGAAGAGGCAGTTATTTGGTTGCTTGAAGTGTAACAATTTGTATACTGAAGGACATCAAGAAAGAAATTTATTCTTAATGCTTTTATCAGTCAACTATCTCACAAATTTGTAAGGAACTTCCCCATCAATAGAATTTTTTTATTATTTTTTGTAAGGATTTGGAGTTCCAAACATGGCATCGAAACTGAAGGTTTCATGAAGTTGGGCTTTACTTGTACTACGAGTAATATCAAAATAATTTACATGATAGAACACTTGTTAATGACCTCATCAGGCTCTTTAGGTGTTCTTGAACTATGAAAGTTTTTCTATGTTTACTGTACAATTTGCTTCCTCTGAAATGAATTATTTTTTCTCTCTTTCATTCCAGGGAAATTAATCTTGTAATGATAGGGTCAAATCATTGAGAATAGCAGCCTCTTAGCCTTGTGATTTGGAGTGTGCTGAACAAGAGAGTTGATTAATTATTTCTAAAAACAAAGATGCACACTGTAATTGAGAATATTTGTCTATGTTTCTTTATAATACAAAGTCTGCTTTAAAGTAATTTGACAACAACACAGATCCACATTTGAAGCAACAGGATTTTTATCAGGGCCTGAATGTGTAAGAGCATGTATGCAGCACTTCCCGCACAGAGGAAAAGAGACTAAGCTTTTGAAAAGCGCAGTCATTAACATGGTCAAAAGTTTATCCTTCCAAAATTAGATGAGTGCTATTTGTTGTCTCTTCTTAGGGAAGCTGTAGGTGAAAATGACTAAATCTCAGCTTGTGGATGTCTGAGTGCTCTTGTAGGAACAAGAAGGTCTTAGTTATATTATTATTCTTGAAACCCACTCACCCATATCAGACTAAAGTGTAGATCACTTTAATGCAATGGAAACCTAGTTGTTTGTAAAAATCTGTGAAGAATATAGTGGAGGTTTTTAGTAACACAATTCTATTTCATCTCTGTGTGCAGAGCATTGGCAGTGAGCACTGGAAGTTGCTGAGTCAGTACCTTTGCAGTTTGCCTGCTAGATCAAACAGAAGTTGTCCTGAGCTTCGTCAGAACGTCTTGGCTTTTTCTGGGTTCCTTTTCTTCTTTGAAATGTGTTGGTTTGGCATTGGGCTGGGTTTTCGGTTTTTTTTTTTGTTGGGTTTTTTTGTTTTGTTTTGGTTTTGTTTTTGTTTTTGTTTGTTGTTGTTGTCATTTGATTTGTTTTGTAGTTGTTGTTTTCTCCCTGTAAAGCTTACCTACTTATGGTGTTCTATTACATTATGAATTATACAGCACCAAGTTGAATTGGAAGCCAGTAAATCTTACCTGTGACAAAAAGCGGTTAGTTATACTTTGTCAAATTGTATTTATGTTTGTTTGTATGCAAGCAGTATAAGACATGATAGACTCAGCTGATCATTTTATTCCTTTCTTTAAATACTTCAATTTTCTGAATGATTTCACAGGAACATTTTTGGCTCTTAGCAATCTTTACAAGATTTTGAAGTGTCCTTTTTGTTTTAGCAATGGAAAATGAGTCTAATCCTGTTTCTTTTAAAGTTAATAGCAACATTTTAATTCAGGTTAGCTGAAGGAATTCAAATAATTTGAAAAGATTAGTTGATGACGTTGTTATTAAACACTCCAAATTCATTATTACAGGCATTGTTTGTCTGTAAATCTCAAAGTATTTAAAAGACAAATTTACAAGAGGGATGCCAGTGCCTAGATGTCCCTGCAGGCATCTAAATCAAGCATTTAAATGTCAATGTATTCATACCTCACCTGTCAAGTACTGAGAAGAAAACTCCTTTGGATTTTTAGTTTCAAATTCCATAGCCATATAAGATGATAATTTGCTGCTTCTCAGTATTTGCATGGCTTGCAAAATGTGACCAGTGAACTGACCTGCAAGGAACCTGAGTCATTGACCTTTTTCCCAAAAACAATGTATATGTAGCATGGATATTTACATCCCCTATTCTGTGGCCATATGCAGAGGATGTCCTTAAAAGGAGCTTATGAGACAAGAGCTGCCAGAAAAGATGGTATAAGAAGGTTTTGCTTAAAAATATTTTGCTGAAATATGGGAGAGACCTCCTCCCTTTCTTAAGGGATTTACATTCAGGTTTTCAGGCTACGCAGTTGGCTGGTCCTTTTGGAGACTTTCATGATGGAGCTGTTCTATTTAGATTTAAGTACTAAAATATCTTTTAAGCCAGAGAGAACTCTGTAGCCTAGTGATTAGGGAAGCCCTTTGGGATGGGAAATCAGGCTTTCTGATTTCACGACAATGAATAAGTCAGTATTCTAAATTAAGCAGTCATTAGAGCAGGGACTTGAACTCGGTGCTCCCTCCTCCCAAGTGAACACCCTAATCAGGAAGCTGTGACAATTCCTATGTGCTTGCTGTGGTCCAGAGGGTATCTCAGGGTCCTTTGCAGTGCCATGGAGGCGTGCTACAAGAGTAGAAGGACTAATGCAGGGTTTGTTACCACAGCTGATTCTGGCACCCTTGTGAAAGCGGAAAACAAGTATTCATATGCAGTATAATTGAAGGGGTTTTGAACCTGCACTTTCTCTGATCTCACCTGGGCGCTGGAACCAGTGAGTGACCAGGTAAAAGGGTAATTTTCAAACTGGTTTGGAAGTCTCCACACTGCTTAGTTTTCAGAAGGGAGCTCGCAACTGTGTTTCAGAAAGTTTCAGAGTTGCAAAGTGAGCTGCCAGGAGCTCCCGAAAGGAAAAGGACTCAGCTTTCTCATTGGCCTTTTGTAGTGGCTCGCATAGATGCCCTGTGCTCAGTGAGCTCATTGCAGTAAACTCCTTTCCTAAACACCTGGTTCTCCTTACACATCATGAAAGTGTTGAGTTCAGGTATATGTACATACATTTGTAGACATGTCTGAAAATAGAGGTGCATTTTGCAATAGGTTTGTTTAAACAGAAATTATACATTATTTTATAGAAACTTCAAATTTTGAAATGCGACCTAAAAAAAGGAGACTCTCTATATAATCTTCCCTGTCATTAAAACCAGCATATAAGTTAAAAAATGATAATTGCAAGTGATTTGTATGATATAAGTGTACACTGCTTTGTAAAAATAATTGGAGTTCTTGTGCCAAATACTTTTAAATGTATAATTGATTTTTAATATTTTTGACAGGAGGTTCCTTTTGTGAGCTGTAACAATTAGTATTGTAAAAGAGCAATTTAGGGACTTGCATGATTTAGTTCAAACTGTTTATACTCTAATACATGGTAGAATTTTGCACTCAGTTATCGTAAGTGGAACTGATGAAATGTCTATTAAGTTTGTTCAATATTTCTTAATATAATTTTCAGGTTTAAGTGGGTTTATGACACTATTGAGCGTAAGGCATAACGGTTGGAATTCCTAATGTGAGATATCACATTATATATCACATCAGGTTATATAGTTGGAGGGAGATTTTCAGGCAAAATGCATATTTCAAAATCCTTAAGTAAGCAAAACAGTGTTTTGCTTATTTACACCTGTTATTTTACTTTCAGTCATCTTATTGTCCTATTGTGAAGAGGGAAGGTGAAATTACATGGAGTAGGGGGTTAAATCAGAACCATGCTTATTGTCTGCTTAATAGGCCCAAATTTGGGCAAGTTTTAAGACTATTAAAAATACCACTTTTTGCATTACCAACGAAAACACTTTACTTTTTTGTAGATAACTAGATCTTCAAAGATCTTTCTGTCATTTAGCATCATTGACCTCCAGAGCATCAGAGCAGAATCCTGAGGATGAGTAAGTGGGAAAGATGGAGAAAAATGGTATGGTGTATGCTGAAGGAAGCTTAGGGTTGAATATGTGGCACACAAAGTCTGTGTTATAAGTGGCATGGGAAAAAGAATAGAGAAATCGAGCATAGAATCTGATCACATTAGGAGGTGGGTATGGGAGAAAGAATTTAGGACTGGATTTGCAAAGGAAAGGCACCAGAACAAAGAGAAGTTAGGAGTGAGAAGAGAATCTGCAAAATTTGGTCTGGTGATGGTTGCACTAGAATAGGTGTGGTATTTTAGAAACAAGGCAGTGAAAGCAGGATGAAATATGGATAAGTGGAGAGGCAGGTGATTTTGTGGAGTCTTCATCTATTGCTGAAGATTAGATTTGGAGGTATTTTAAATTATTCCCTTTTTCTCCATGTTACAAGATCTGATTTGAAATTAGTTATTAAGCACCAAAGATCATTTGCATTCCAGACAGTACTAAAGATCATGTTTTAAATCCCAGAATAAAGCAGCCTCCTAAGCAGGGAAGCAGTAGACATGGAAAGGAAAAGATAGAAGTGAAATTATTTTAACTTGATGAAATTTATCATCAGTCCCACTGGTCCTGCCCTTGTCTCTGCAGCAGTTAGGAGCCATTAATACTAGGTATATATTCAAAGGTGTGCATGGTACCTTGTTGCTTCATGGCTTATTTGATTGCAGGTGAGCCTGTAAATTTATTTGTATGACAGAGAGAGAGCTACAAGGTATAGCTCTTCCAGCATGAATTTTAATTTGGTAGAGATAAAATGTCTATTTTTCTCATTTGATTTAGGAATAGAGATGCGCTCTTGAAATTGATTATTTGGAATGTTAATGCTATGGGATTCTCAAAATAGTTTCAAATGTGAAATAACATCTGCCTGTATTTATGATTTCCCAGAGGAAGCAACTGTCTCTTTTCCTTGTGTAGTTTCAGGGGTAAATTCTAGCAAAATTCAGTGCCCATCAATAAATATTTATTGTCTTTAAATATACTGAGAGCATTGAGAACATCATATCTAATCTGCAGGTTTCATACCTAACAAATATGGTTCCTTAAGATTTCATTGAAATACCAGATCAAGACAGTAGATCTTCTTCTTTTGGGATTGTGGATTCACTTGAGTTTTACCTGATTAGACTGTAAGCATTGCCTTGGTAAATCCACATTGCCATCACCTGGGATCAAAACTGCATATTTCGTTGCTATGAAGAAATGTGTGGGACTTAAGGCACTTTCTCTCTTCTCACCCCTCAAACTTTATTGATGAAGTAGTTAGTTTTAATTTATTGTGTGTCTGAAGTCATACTTTGTAGGGTTTTTATATTTCAAATGTTACATTTTCTGAACTCGTATAACCTTATTTTGTTAAAAAAAGGTGCTTAATATGTTTTTATAAAAATTTAGTTGCTAGTAAGAAGGCTTTAACCGTGATAGATAATTAGCATCATTAACTTGCTTCAGTAGCCTAAGTAATATGTTTCCTGCCTAGACATCACAATCACTTAGGTTGCCTTCCTCAAATGTTTACTGGATGGTCTTGTTTCTTAGTTGAGAGAAGTTGAGAATGTTTCCTTTAATGAAGAAGACGTAAAAATTGCTTCTTTCATTGTTTCTGACAGTTTTCTGTAACTCTTTGGAAGACACTAATTTTGCATAGGTTGAAAATTAGGCCAAAATTGTTGCATTGCACTGTAAGGCCTATTGTAAACATAAATAATGCTAAAATGATTGTTTTCAATTACTTCATTAATCATTAGGCAGTGTAATAATGTTGCTTTGCTTTGCAGTAGACAATTTAAGACAGATTTTCTTTTTTTTTCTTGTCCCTGTTCCAGTGCAGTCTGGATCAGTCCATGGCAGATAGTAGGGCTGTGTTTCCCCTCCTGGGGCAGTCTATTCCAAGTGTACTGGGCGCCCCTCCAAGTAAGAAGTGAACTGTGGCCTGCACTCTGCTGCCAGAGGAATTGAGAAAAATGCATTGGCAATATCAGTCGTGGCATACCACTTGGCTGCCTTTGACTCAAGTCTGTACTGATGCTCGAGCATGTCCGGTACGGCAGCACTCAATGGTGGTGTGACTTCGTTCAAGCCGTGGTAGTCTGCTGTTAGTCTCCACTGTCCATTAGACTTTCTCACTGGCCGTATGGGGCCATTAAAAGGTGATCAGGTCCTCCTGATCACTCCTTGACTCTCCAGTCTACGGATCAGCTTATGGATGGGAATCAGGGAGTCTCGGTTGGTGCGATATTGATGCTGTGCGCTATTGTGGTCGCGATTGGCACTTGTTGCTCTTCGACCTTCAGCAACCCCACCACAGAAAGATGCTCTGAAAGACCAGGCAAGGTGGACAGCTGCTCAATTTCCTCTGTCTCCAAAGCAGCAATACCAAAAGCCCATTGGTAACCTTTTGGGTCTTTGAAGTACGCTCTCCTGAGGTAGTCTGTGCCAAGGATGCACGGAGCCTCTGGACCACTCACAATGGTGTGCTTTTGCCATTTCCTCCCAGTCAGGCTGATTTCAGCCTCCAGTACAGTCAACTCTTGGGATCCTCCTGTCACTCCGGAAATAGAAATGGGTTCCACCACTTGACAGCTTGATGGCATCAGTGTGCACCTGTATCTACTAGAGCCCTGTACTTCTGTAGGACTGATGTGCCAGGCCACCTGATCCACACAGTACAGTAAATCCTATAGTCCCCTATCTCCACCTGGCCCCTCTAATAGTCATCACAATGTTGGACACTTAAGTCTTGTAGAAAGGGGTTATTCTTCTTTATCACAGGAGCTGGAGTAAAATCAGCTCTTCCACTCCATCTGGGAACCTGCTCACCAGAGACTGAAGCCACAGGTTTCATGGGATGATCAGCCTTGACCTTTGTTTTCCTCTTCAATTCATGCACCCCTTCCTCCAGCGCTGAGGTAAGTTTTCCATCCCACATGTCTTCTCCGTGATCTCTCAGGTGGAACCATAGGGTGGCCCATGTCGTATACCTTCTATATCTTCTCTCTTGAGCAGCAGGACACCTTTCGTTAATAGCTGAGATATGTGTTGGTACACATGAGGAGCTGGATAGATCAGATAGATTGTCTCTCAATTGTCTGAGGTCCTGGGACAGTTTTTCCACAGCTGAACTATGGAAGGAGTGAGATTGTCTTAGAAATCTTGGAGTTTGTGAATCATTTCATCCACTGTTGGCGATACTATGTCATTCCAGGTTACTGTTGCCAATGAATGGGCATATGATGAAGGTGCATTGCATGTAAATTTACATCACATGGGTCATGTACATTCGACTTCCTCTGGTTCTATGAGTGCACCCCCGGCATTTGGCTTGATGTGATAGATCATCTCTACAATGGCTGATTCCCTCAGAGACTGGATGCCTTTCTCTAGAGTGGTCAACTTGGCCGAATGACTCATAACATCATCCTTGTGTGGAAACCTTTCAGAGCTGCCAAGAGCCGCTTCCAGAGGCTGAAGGAACGTTTCCCTCTTGCAATTGCTTTGTCAGTTCCCCCTTCCCTATCAAGTGATCCCAGCTGCTTGGCTTTCCTACCTTCTGCTTCTTGACTGTCGTCCCATTGTCCCAGCATCAGAGCAACCAGGTGATGATGTGCTCCCCTGGTTGATGAGTAAAATCTTTTTGCATATTCCATAGCTTGGGAATTCCGGGGTTGAGACGTCACCTCTTCTTCCTCTTCTTCCTCTGATTCCCATACTAATAACTCCTGATCAGATGCTGTCCAGGGTGGTGAGTACATTGTTTCTTCATCTTGCTTCATCTTTCTTGTCTTTGTTTTCCTTTTCCCCTTTCGTGCAGGCACAACTGATATCGGTACGAATTGGTCGTCTGGTTTGGCTGCAGTGATTACCACTGTGGTTGGAGTGGCTGCAGTATCTGTTGTTGGGGTTTGGGTAGCTGCTGTACTTGTTGCTGGGATTGGCATAGCTGCTGTGCTTGAAGGTGGAGTAGCTGCACTGCCTGTTGCGGTCGAAGTTTGAGTAGCTGCTGTACATCTCGCTGGGGCTAGTGCAGCTGCTGTGCTTGGAGCTGGAGCAGCTGTGCTATCTGTTGCTTTGCCACCAGATCCAGGGACATTTTTTTTCCTTTTGAAGGTGATGGATAGTGTTGAACAGGGCTCTGTAAGCATAGACCAAACTCCAGCACGTTGCCGTGGTTTGTCCGTCTCAGGTATGACCAGAATGACAACACACCTCATTTAAGTGTTTTACTAATTTTTCTGGATTTTGCACTTGTTCAAGTGGTAAAGTTCCGAAGCACTGGAGAGGCCCACTGGCCTAGATACTTGCCCGTACTACCCCACACACCCAGTTACTCATGAATGTCCAGCATCGGGGAAAATCTCTTGGTTCTCCTATATCATCATCTAACCCTAGACAAGGCCCAAACCCAAAACTCTCAAGATCAGACTAAATGGTCGTGGGTAAAACACACTCTGTATGCATGCCAACATGGCGATCCCTATCACAATCAGCAAGCAGGTCTCAAGGGTGCCTAAAGGTCATTCAAAACCTTCAGAACTCTCAAATGATGCTGTAAATGGTCTGGTGGGGGGACTGGGAGCATAAGGGAATGTCTCCTTCACGGAGGAGGGGAAAAAATATGTGTAATTGCTAAACACTTCGATTATATACCTCCCAAAGTATCGAAGTGGTAACCACACTGGGAATGCAAGCCAGATCAGTTTCATGATCAATGATTCTATTGTATTACAAGCCATTACCATAAATTACAATGAGACAAGAACCTTAGCCCAAGCTCCCCATCTGATAAACACTAAGACAGCAAATACTGGCTGTAAGTAAGGAATCTTTCAACATACTAGTTGCAAGTGTCTTATCCAGGTGAACTTCCCTAACGTTGCAGTACAGTGCAAAAAAATGCTTAGAAAGGGGACATTGAAGCTAAATCCATTTCAGATAATTTTAATTATTTTGCTATTGCTCCAAAATTGAATTTGAAGAAAAGGCTAAATTAAGCGAAGTGTAATACTTTATCCACCTTCAAGTAATTCTACTTGTACGCCTACTCATGGTTTTCTATTGAATTAAAAGTAAAGGAAAAGCCTGTGAAAGTAGTTTTGGTGGTGTTTCTTCATTCTTTTATATATAATTTTAAATTAATTCTTTGTATCAGTGATAACTAAAAGTACATAATTAAGTAGCTATTATATTTTTAGACATAAACTCCACACTTAAATAAGCCCACATGTTCAGGTAGTCCTCTCTTAATCAATGTCAGAAGTGGAGGGAGGAGGGGAGAGGTTGGGGAATGAAAAGCAAGATGGGTTTTGTAGTAATGGAAACAAGGTGAGGATAAATAATAGCAAGATGACTATTGAGAAACGGAGATGATGCTGTGGAGGATCAGGCGGTGGGAACCAGAGAAGTAGCTCTGACATATATTTCTCTGTATGTTACTTTTATGTATACACAACCACAGCTGCATCACATATTTTTTTTTATGTATAACCTCCCAGCTGTAAATATGAAAATAGGGTAAGGTGAAAAGTAAATCTGAAAGATAAGATTTAGCTTTCATCTAGCAGTGTATAGATTTTCATTGATATGATAATGTAATTATCTAATTTAAAATGAACACTAGAATTAAACAGTAAAATGTGTGTCAAAATTCTGAGGACCACTTCTGCTCATAATAGTTACCAGAGCTGGTGTGAACACGGTTCACCTACCAAATGCCTCATGTCTTTTTTGTGTTTTTATCATAAGTACTTCTGATCGGCCTTTTAAGCTGACTCCTTTGTGGAGTCACGTGTTTGCCAGATATTGCAAGCATGGGCATTTCACAAGTGAATTTGTCACAGGAATCAGTGCTACTATTCTCTTCATATTTGTATTTTTATCTTTTATCTTCACAGCTTTGAACTTCTTGCATTCTTGAAAGCCTCTATGTTAATAAAGGAAAGCAGATCACATACACTTAGCAATGCAATATTATGCTAAGAAACACTGTGGTTTTGGAGCTTTTTTGTATTGAATTGTCAATGCTTAATAGAAACTGCAGCTCTAATTCTTAGAGGTGCTTGGGACTGTCGTTGTCTACAAATGTTGTGTTTCAAGCTCTTTGAATGTCAGGCTTTATCACTGCAACAGGCTCATCTTACTACACCTCAGCCTTTGTTCCCACTTTGTTGAAGTATCTTCTGGCTTTCTGGGTCTTCTTTTGCTCCTGGTAGTATTTTCAGACACAATTCTGCAAAGAAATACACCATTTAAGAGAAAAAAAAAAATTAAATAAAATAATTGCATCCCTCTTGTTGCTCTGCTACTGAAATTTATCCATTTCCCTATCTTGAGCTCCTGAGTAAATGGACATTCAGAGTTAATTGCCATGCTGGTAAGAAATGTATTATGTCAGGACTGAAGAGCTGTTAAGTGCTGAAAGCTCTTGATTCTTCTGTTGCAGTTTCCCAGACAGAGAGTGTCTGCTGTCATGTTTCTGATAGAAGATGGGTACTGTAATTTGCAGGGAGGGCTTTGATCATAAATAGCCCTGATGTATCAAAATCAAATTCATAACCTGAGACAAGGTATCTTGGAGACTCCCATTAAGATCATGCTTCTTTCTTTGAAAATAGGAAATGGAGATTCTGGAACTCGGTTAAATTATTGCCATTGGCAAAGTAGTTCCTGTCGTGTTTTGTGGTTTTAATTTTTTATTTTACAATTGCTGTAGTGCCCATGAGTTCCAGTCTTGAAGCGTAGTTTTCTATCATAGGCAGAACAAGGCTCCAAGAGCTGCCTTTACCTTCTGTTCTATCATCTTCACTAAAAATGCTAAAACCTTTGTAATATTGATGTTGTCCTATTTTCTTCATATTGTCGACTGTGATGAAATTTTTATACCAATTCTCAGTTGTCGATCAAAGCATTAATTACTGATTTTAAGTCATTTATTATTGCTGTAGAAAAATTAATATAATGTAGCACACTTTATTGCTTGTAAGACCCTGCAAGTAATAATCTTAATAAAACTTGGTAATTATAATTATTATCATTGGAGTAAGCAAGCAGGTCTCTAATTATAATCCAAAAGCTAAAATATATTATAAAAAGATGACATTGTAGCATAGAAAATTTTTAGAGTTGAGCCTTACTTTGAAGGGTCTAAATTATTGAGATCAGTAGTTTCCATGGCAGGTTTGCAATTAAAGAAATGTTTGAAACCTGAGCTCCACAGAAAACCCTGTCCAGTATCCATTTTCAGCGGGTTTGTTGTATTGCTGTTTCAAGTTTTATTCAGTATATAATCCTTTAAAATTATTCAGTCTATTTTTTCCTCTCAATTTGATATACTGAACCTTCTTGCGTGCTAATTTTAATAAGAATTAAGTATAAGAGTTTAAACCAGTGTTTTATCCACTATCTTGAAGAGGGCTGGAAAGGCTATAGAAGATACCTTATGAAAGAATTTATAATAAATTTCTAGTACTAATACAAAGCAATTATTTCCTGTTATAGAAGTCTTGAAGCATTTGAGTTGGCAGTTCTCATTGTTTTCATTCCAGCAGATACAACTTTTGAGACTAGTCTGAATTTTCAGTATATAATTTCAGATAGAAATGTGGAAAACATCCCGATTATCATAAAAAGCACCTTGAGACTAAACAACTGAAATTTTTAAATCAAAAGTTTCTGAGGTGCAAAATGTAGAGCTTCCACAATACTTATGGAAAGGCATAATTATTTTCATTACATGAAATCTTCATTAGGTAGAAAGGTGTGGATCATTCAAGACTGTGACAGTTGAGGATAGAAGCATTTTCTCGTGAGAGTGTAGTGATGCTATCAGAGAAAGAAATAAAGCATCTGCAGAATTCTGCAAAGAAAATGGCGTTTCTTGATCATCAGAAGCCTGTGGAAAAAACTTGTCTAATCTATCTCAACAGTCATTAAAGCAGCTGAACTTATTATTGAAAGGTTGACCTATCTGCCATGCGGACTATTCAGTCCTGTGTTTCACATACGCTTCAGCCTCAACATCACTGAGGTTTTGGTGCAGTGGTTATGACTGAAAGACCGAAAAAGCTCAAGTATGATTTATCTCCTGTGAAATTCTTCAGTTATCTGTAAATTACACTTCTTAAAAAATAGATATACTGTCCTGACACCAATAGGCTCATTCACTATTTGTATTTCCTTAACCTGCAGTTCTTGTTACAACTGCTAATGCATGTTATTAATACTAATGTATGTGCAAATAATAATATAAATATTATGGTCTATGAAGCCAGTAAGTTTTTTATTTAAAATACACTAGAGGTTGTTTCATTCAGGTCAAATTCTGTCAGCCAGACATGATTGTCTTCTATTGTTATTGACATTATTATTTATGTTATGTGATTAGATATAAGCCCATGTCAAGCTTTAGTCAACCTTGGGTAGGCTCAGGACACCCAAGCCTCATCTGGGGATCATATGAATTAAATTAAAATATTTTGAATGCCAAGTAGAATCCCCTTGACTATATATAGTTCAGTTTGGTGTTTTTTTTCAACGTAAGTAGTATGTCTGCAGGTCATCAGAACAGGGCTTAACAAAATTGTTTTTGAAAGGTAAAAATGGTTCATTTTCATGCCTCTGACTTCAAATGGTTTTATTTTATGATTTTTTTTTTTTTCTCCCAAGCAATCTGGAATATCTTTTGTGTTGTTTTGGATAGTGAACAGGGGGAAAAAAAGATAAATATTGACACATCTGATCACCCTGTGTGCATGCACAGCCATCTGTATTTTCACACCATGTGAGTTTGGAATATTCCTAATGATGATGTTAGGAGTAGGGATAACAGTTTCTATGTTAATGACAGAAAAATCTCAATTGGAAGTAACATTTCCCTATGTTCTCTCCTCTCTGTACTCTCAACATGTGTAGTGCATATTCTTTTCTTATTTCCTCTTGCTTTCTAGGGCATCCAGTGCACTTGGACTCCACTCTGAAACCTGATCTGCTCATTACTCTTGTCACTGTATTGCAGGTGTGACTAATGTTTGTGAGCTGGTGGAGAATTGCTGAAGCTGTCCCCTTTCTGTCCCACAGTTAGTTACTAGATCCTGGTGTGGCTGAGAACTAGATAGACCCTTAGTTCTGAGCCCTTAGTGAGTCCAATGAATTGCATTCTGCTGCATGAGTTTCATTTGCCTTTTCTGCAACACACAGGAGATGTCTATGAGTATTCTTAGTTTTACCATAGTTGTAATAACCATTTGCTGTGCTTTATTTAGACAATCAAATGAAACTTAAAAATCTATGACGTAACGAAGACATACAATATTTAGCCCGTATGTTTAAACAAAAGCACATACATGGAAATTGAACATGGACATGTAGTGCAAACTGGTAGTCCAATTTATATGGATTATAGTTTAGTATGTTTTAATATACTTTAAAGTTTAATATGTTTTAAATAGTTTAATATATGAGGAAGAAATTCTTTACTGAGAGGGTGGTGAGGCACTGGAATGGGTTGCCCAGGGACGCTGTAAATGCTCCACCGCTGGCGGTGTTCAAGGACAGGTTGGACATAGCCTTGGGTGATATGGTTTAGTGTGAGGTGTCCCTGCCCATGGGAGGAGGGTTGGAACTAGATGAACTTAAGTTCCTTTCCAACCCTTACTATTCTATGGGTCTATGATTCTATGATATGGATTATGAATGCTTACTGTCACAGAAATGCACATTCTTATCAATATTCATACTTTGTTATCTTAAAAAGGTCATATGATTGTCAAAATATGTAAGATTTTTAACAACACAAGGCAGCTTTTGTGCTTTAGTTCAAAACTCAATGGTGCATTGTCTATTTTAGGAGAACTAGAATATGTATTTTACAGTTCCATAAACATTGATCATGTGTTGATTTCTGTTAGCTTACAATTTAATACACACCACTGTAACAAAATCTACTGAGATTCAATGTGTTACTCTAGAAAAAGTAACATCATAAAGTCAGACATAACTTGAAAAATATTTATTATATGCTATATATATATTACATATGTGTATTTGATAGCTGTGTAATATATATGCACAACAATTTGTTACATTAGGGTAATTTAGGTCTGTTACATAATTAGTAAAATTTTTAAAAATACCAGGTATTTTAAGAAAAGCTTACACTAGTCATGTCAAATAAAGCTTTTGACCTTACCATCATGCTTCAGTGCACATCCTCTGAAGTCTGCTTTTTGTCTTTACATATTGCCAAATCCTGTGCGAGTTAGAGCACAAGTTTAGTTGTCCTAGCACCTGCACAGGGAACGGGCTGCTATAAGCTCAGTGGCGTTCAAGCCAATTTGGAGGAAGAGCAGGTAGAGAGGACGAGATCTGCTAATTAGTGTTGGCACAGCCCAAAGTGGGTTAAAGCAGCTAAGCTATTGTCCTGGCTATTTACACAGCTTCTCTTTAAAAGCTGCAAACTACTTCCATATTCCTTACTCACTTGCTTGGCGCATCCAGAAATTAAATTTAACTCTTCTGACTAGTTTAATTCATACAGAAAGAGTGGATTTATCATTGTGACTTGAGGTAGTGTTGCTCAATTCTAACTAAAAAAATTTATACCATCAAGCCCTGACTTGAGGAAGGGCAAAATGGATAAAAATCAAACTTTGACCAGAGCTCCAGAGGGTATGTGAGTGAAGCAGCAACAATATCTGGCAGTTTGAATTTCATCATTAAAACATGTCCATACATGCTGCTGCCCTAGCCTACAACCGTGTGATCACAGGGCTGTTGGTCTGAAATATTCTGAAATACTCCGCCTAACGAGAGAAGCATTAATTGTTTCTGTTCTGGGTTTCTGGTCTCTCTTGTAGTCTTGGGACTCTGGTCTAACATCCCTCCTTGAAACAGGCTGACTGCAGCATTTCAACTCTGAAGTCAGTGTCTTATGTCTCCCACTTTTCTATCCCATGCTTACTTGTGTATCCCTTCCCTCAGCACTTGATGATACTTGGGCAATCATCCTTGTCATCCTTGTCATGGGTTCAGCAGTAGCAGTCATTTTTCTCCGTCTTAGTAGTTGGTGCAGTGCTGTGTTTTTGACTTGTGGCCTGAGAACAGCGCTGATAACACCAATGGTTTTAGTTACGGCTTAGTGATGTTTGGTCTGGCCAAGGACTTTTGGAGCCTCATGCTCTGCCAGGGAGGAGGGGAAG
>JAOEHY010031924.1:0-14536 GCA_025447955.1 Psilopsiagon aurifrons | reverse complement strand
AATTCTTTACTGTAAGGGTGGTGAGGCACTGGAATGGGTTGCCCAGGGAAGTTGTGAGTGCTCCATCCCTGGCGGTGATCAAGGCCAGGTTGGACATAGCCTTGGGTGACACGGTTTAGTGGGAGGTATCCCTGCCCATGGCAGGGGGTTTGGAACTAGATGATCTTAAGGTCCTCTCCAACCCTAACTATTCTATGATTCTATGATGATGATATCTCTGATTAGCATACTGCAGTCTATGGTGTGCAATAGTATTTCTGTAGGAGAGTTTTGAGTGGGTTTAAGGGGATATGCCATTATCATTTGCCAGCTGCTTGGTCAGTTTGGTTTTATTTTTGAAGTCAGAAGTTCATGGGGAACTTACACTCATGGTGAAAGCTACGACATCAAGTAGCGCTGACAGTCCCCAGACCCTGTTCCATATCAGTTTCTTCCTTCATCTGCTATCTTCCTGGCACCTGTAGTCATCTTGGTTTTCCTGCTCTGCTCCAGCCCATGTTGGGAAGAAGTAAACAACTGGCTGGGAGAAAAATGTCTGACAAGCTTTTTCCATGTATTTCTAGAACAGGGAGTGCATGTAGATGATAGTATTTTTCTGGTAGAGAGAGAAAGGATGGAAAAACTGAGTTGCATGAAGCCACCACACTAGATTATGAGATTAGCATCAGCCTGCTGGGTTTGGTTTCTTGGTTGGTTTTGGGTTTGTTTTTGTTTTTGTTTTGTTTTTTTGTTTGTTTGTTTGTTTTGTTTTTTTGTTTTTTGTTGGTTTTTTTTTTTTTTTTTTGTTGGCTTGAGTTTTTCTTTAACCATGAGTTTTATCAGTTGACATTACTAGCAGGAACTTGACTGTGGTATCATTTATCATTGATTTCTATGAACCTTTACCTCTCACTTTTGTATTTAATAAAAGAATAATAGCTTATCCCCCTCTACTCTTCTGTGTATAATTTTCATTTAATTTAGAAGTGAGTGACCAGAGTACTGTCACCTGCTGATAATGTATGTAATCTGCAAGATACTACTTTCTATGACCTAGGGCTGAGTGGGGTATTTTTGGTTCTAGTCATCTGCATTTCTAATACTAGTTTAGAGAAACAATGCTTCAGCCAACTATCAAATCTGCTATAGCTTTTCTAAGGTGTTAAGTGGAGAGGAGATGCTATGTAATTAAAGAAAGTAATCATGGAGTCTAGTTGATGAAAATCAGTCTGATACTTTTCCTCACTTCACACACATCATCTGAGATGTCTTATTCTTCCAAAGTTCTCTCTTTGAGATTTTTCTCTGGTGTGCAGGCATGAGGCCATGGTAAAGGTTTGATGACTGTACTTCAGTTACTTTTGAATTCGGTAGAACTTTTCAAAGAAATAAAATCCTGTGAGGTTTCAGGGAAATATAATTTTGATGTTGAAGTGTAGAAATCTTCTCTGACCTAAATTTTCAGAAATGCTTTATACTTTGGGGAATTGTATTTTCTAATGCTTGAGCTGAGGTTACGTAAGGAGACCAATTACAGAGAAAGAGTGCTGACAGTGTGGGAATTAACAAATCTGAAGTGATGTTATCTGAATATTCATGCCTTAAAAGTGTATGGAATACTGTTCCTTCTCTCTAATTATATAACAAATAATTTTTTTTCAGTATTGGAAAATCTACTCAGTTAACTGGTGCACACAGATGTGTTAACATGAGTTAAAACACGATTGTGGAAGTTTTTTGCTGTGATTGAAGTACTCCTCATATTTTTCCTCTCCCTTTCTGATTCATTTTATGAAAGATGTATTAATTTTTTTTTAAAAGCATTAGGATGTGGATAAAAATGTAAGTCCATGAAGGTCAGGAATATAAGAAGTAGCATCCTTCTGATCTCTGTTACTTTTCCTATACTATATAGATATGCAGTATTTTGTTACTGAGGTTTACAGTCCCAAGCGCACAGCATGAGGAAGCTGCAGCTGGAAAAAATCTTTCATCTTCTGATTTTTGTGCAACTTCTGTATTTTTTCAACAACAGTTCTTCAAATTTTGTTTGCTTATTTTCTGGTTAATGTAATCTGTTTTTATTAAATTCTTTTGGGCCTTGGTAAGAAAATGCCAGTAAAGAGGTGCTTGATTTGGAAGAGGGAATAGAGAGAGATAGATGTAAGGTTTCTGTGCTACCCTCTGGAGTAAAATTTGCAGGCTTGTCCCCCATCCACTGACTGAGTAGCTTTGGGCGGTGGTCAAGCAGATGCAGAGATTTTCTAATTGTGCTCTTGGTATTTTTCATGCTGAGTTTCAGAACTTCAAAGAAATGTGCACCAAGAAAAACAATGTCTTCTTACACAGATAAAACAGTAGGGAATCACACCTTAAAGGTGAACCAATGTCTTTATCACATTTCTGCATTAATTTGCATATGGTGAATAAAGTGTATAAATCTGTGTTTAGGAAAATTTGTACTAATTTTGAAATGTAAATAGCTGTTTGTCCTCTAAATAGAAGATCCATGTGTACTTCAAAGCAGGTGGCAGTCTTCGTCAGTGTAATGTAAAATAATGTTTATCACTTGAAGAAAAGAGAATTGGCATGTAACTTACCTGTTGCTGAGAATAAGCTTGCTGAGTCAGAGCTAGAAATGTGTCCTTGGTCTCCAAAATCTTTAACTTTCAGTAGGTTTCATATTTAGTAGCTTTAGAAGTGCTGCTGTACTATAACTGACGTTAATTGATCGTATATAAGAGTGAACACTGTTTTTAAGTGCGTTGTAGAAGAAACTGGTTTACTGCTGAATTATAGGCAACTTCCAAAACCAGGATGTTGACTTCATTGGTTTAAATTTAAGTCTTCTTTACTTGATTGAAATTTACATCTGGGAGGATTGTGTATTTTAAGGATCATCTTTTTATACTTAGGATTTCTATGTCCCTTCTTAAAAAATAGCTGAAGAAATTAGAACAAGATTTAAAAATGTGTGTGTCTAAAGATGCAGTGAATGTCTGAGAGGTTTTTGAGATCAACGTCCATCTGAATGTTATTGATTTGTGGGCTAGCTCCTGAAACTCAATGTAGGGGGAAGGTCTATGTAAAGATGAAGTTATTTAGCAGTTTGACCATGCTGTGACCTTAGGCACTCTGAAAGTGATGGGAACTTGCAGCTCTTCATCCATTTGTGTAACTTAGAAAAATTTTCTCATTGTCTCATACACTGAAAATTGTTTTACACTTTATTTAAAATTTAATGCAGATGATGGCAGAGAGAAAAATCTGGATAGGAAGAGAGGTACAAATACTTATGAACTGAACTCACCCTCCCAGAGAAGGGATGCCACAGTAGGTGGTATTATTACAAATTTACTTTAGTTTAAGAAGCTTTTAAATCTGAAAGTGAGTGTAGAATTCAGCTGCAAAGTAAGTAGCCATAAAAGCTGTTGTTAAGATTTAAGGTAATTTCTTACTATTTAATGCTGCATTCAGTACAATAACTGGATGGATCCTTACTGTACAGTGTTCTGTCACTGCTGTTTTTCCAAGTACATTTGTGTGAGGAGCACAAGAATTTCCCTCCTCTTGAACCTTTTGCTACTTCCCTTTTAATTTATTCAACACATCAGCCTTACTGATCCCCTAGGATTTAGTAGTCTCCGATTATTAGTTTATTTTTATGACTGTTGAAGTAATTATTTATTGTTCCCTAAGTTGGCATGAGAAAGTTTCTTGTTGCTCTTATGAATACTCTTTAAGTATCCAGGCAGCTAATCTGGGGGATTAAAGAGAGCAACATCAGTTTAAATTGTACATGCTCTTTCTGTTCTTCCATCCTGTTGTGTGGAAACAGCTCTTCATACTTCAGAAGTCTCTCTTTTGACTGCTGAGAATTAAGAGCTATAGGCAAGTTGGAGCTGGAAAAGACCTAGAGTGGGAGCTAGTACATCTACTAGTAGGAGATTCTGATGGCCTGAGTCATTGCTCAGGGGTATCAGGGGATGCATCCTACAAAACTTAATTTAGTTCATTTTATTCAAAGAAGCTACACAGATGCTAGTAGAAATGTTCTGAAGTCATGTTCATCAAGTTACCTTCAAAAATAAGATACTGGTAATTTGTTGCAAGTAGTACAATAAACCACCTATAAAAGCCATGGTTAAAAACACATTTTCCATTAAAATCTTGTTTTGAAGTGATGTTGAAATGTTCATAACTTCTGTGAAACTTCTTTGTGTCTACAGAACCAATAGAAAAAAATAAAATATGAGGGAAGCTAGACAGTAACATCAAAAATCCATTGTGGAGGAAAATATCACATACATTTCAGCTGATAAAATTCTTCTTTCCTAGCACCATGCATTTGTTTAGGTCTTTGGCTTATGGCTTATCTGTAAAGGGTTTATACAATTACATTATTCCTAATTAGCAAAATGCCACCAGGTGTTTTTCAGTATATGAGATGAGTAAAGATTGACAATAGTTTAAACAATGAAATGTTACACCATACAATATATTTATTGCAGAAATACGGTAATACTTTGCACACACTTGATTTGAAAATATTTGAGAATCTTCTTTCTTTCATGCCCTTCCTTCCTTATTCATTCATAAATGCTTGTGTTTTATATAGCCATATTAAGGGCTACGTATGTGTGCAGCTATTGGTAGTTTTAAATTTCCTTTTGAAAACTGTGTGGTTATACTTGAGTTTGTAGTTTCGTCCTGTGCAATGTGAGCCATGAGAAGGGCAGTCTAAGCTGCAGCAGCCTATTTTATTAAATCACGGATCTTCTGAAAAGGCTGTGTCATGCTTCCTTGTGTATGTGTATTTTTCAAAGAGAATCACCATCAGAGTAATTATTCATACTTAGCAGCAAAGCAAGAACCATGTCAAAATATTAACTGATTTTTTTTTTTTTTTCCCATTCACATAAATCACACTTCTTTATGTTGTGGTCAGAAAAAAACAGTATTTTTTTTAAAATGTGTGTTTTGTAATTTTGACCCAGTAGTAAAAGGCATTAAAATGCAACTGCTATAGCTGAATTTATGCAGGGTGTTTTTACTTGAAAGAAAATTTCCTATTTAAGCACTCAAGTTAGACAGTATTTCTTTTATCATCCCTTAGGAATTCGAACTAGGATGTATTTATTCTATTCAGGCTGTAGGTTGTTGGAGTCTTTTTAGTTCCTTGTAAGTATATTCCTGTCAGTGCTGCTGACATGCGTCAGCATCACAGAGTGAAATACAGCAATGACAATGGAGTTTGAGGCCAGCACATTTGCTAAAAGCACTGAAAGAGATGTCCTTAGTAATAAACAAGAAAATATGATGGTAGACCACAACAGGATTTTGTGCATGTCCTCCAAACCATGCACTGATGCTATAAAGCTGTACAAATTAATATAATAAAGGCAATGATTTTCCCCTAGGCTTCACTCCAGTAACTGATAAAAAGTAAGAGGAGGGAAAAATATGATGACCTGGGCACTGAGGACTGAAGAAATGGAGAAAAGGTTATTATTGATTTGACCATGAACACGTTTGGTAATCAAACTAAATGCAGGACCATTACAAGACAATGATGTGTGGTGGTTTTCCTTTGTAGATAAGAACCAAATGGTCAAAAACATATTTCAAAATAAGGACTAGATCAAAGTTCTCACTTTGGGGGGCTGGGGAAGGGATACCAAAGCACTCTGAAAATGTTAAATCAACTTAGTGCGAGTTTAGTTGCTATGCTGCTTCTTGAAGGACAAAAAGGTTCGATAGATGTAAATAAACCAACAGAATTCTTTCTGTTCTTAAAAAGTCAATGAAAATGGATCTTAATCTTTGCCTCTTCCCTCTTCACATTTCCTTTTTCCTTTTGTAAACAAGGAGGAATCACTCCTGACTTAAAACAATTATTCCTGACCCTAAAAACAATGTTTTAGTCATTTTTTACACTCTCTACATCAAATGTTGTAAGTTTTGTTAACTTGGAAGGATAGGGGTTTTGAAAGCAAATACATCAATGTGCTGGCTACTGAAGCTCAGGGACGGAATGCTGCTGGACATATCACAAACCCTTGAATCTAACCAGAGAACACAGTGAATTGCTCCTTAAGTCACTGCAAATATAAGGATAGGGAATTATTGTTAAAAGGCCTCCATTTGCAACAGGCATGCTAGAAACTGCATACAAGCATTTTTTACAAGTGATAGAAAAGTTAATCTCTAAAATTTTTCAACATAGTCAAGTTCTGTAAAATATCCTTTAAAAGTGACTGTTTCAAAAAGGAGGGGGAAAAATATAAATCATAAAATGCAAGGAAAAGGAAACAAAACCTTGAAAGAAGACTTTGAGTATCATTTACTTAAGGACAGCATTTCAATGCTAGTGAGCCCAAACAATTTAAGCTCCACATTAGAGCTTGTGGAAGAGGTCTAATTGCAGTGGACATTAGGAGTGTCTTTTGGTGTACATGAATGCTCTGTTTAGAGATTCGACAATTAGATTTTTCATAGGCAGTATTATCTTTAATGCTGGTAGAGGTGACAAGTAGCTCCCTATTTTTAATTCTCCTTGCTAGTATCCCTTTCAGCTAGGTTTTTTAATGATATTCTTATTTTGTTTTCCCCTCTTGGAAGATATGAGATTTCTGAAATACATCACATTCTGTTCCCGTTACATCAAGTTCAAAGCAAAACCATGCAGAAATATTTTTGTGCATTTTATATACCTTGTGAATATGTATCATTAAATATTAAATAAGTAGCAAATCAGAAAGAGGTTATCCACTTTCCTTTCTCTGAAGAAGTATGAAGGGCTGAAGACTTGGCTCTCTTTGGATCAAGCCAAGTTATCAGAAAACTGGTTAAGGCTGGAGGAAGTCACTTATCACCATTGCATATTTTCTGTCCTCGTGTATTCACTTGGCTAAGCTGCTGGAAAACTTTTAAACCACTGAGGACAAGGTTTTAGACAGAAAAATGGGGAAATGACCATGGGAATAACTGATTATGGGTGCTCTTGACTGGAGAACAGACATGTCCTGAAATGTTATTGTTTGAAGTGTTTGCAACCTCCTAATAAATTACTTGAGTGATTTTTAATTACTATAGAAGTGTAATTGTTTATTTCTTCTGCCCTCTGTTCTGAAGTGCTGCATCATTCTGGAGTGCTCTGCTGAAGGGATACTCCCCCAGCATCCAGTTATGTTTTAATGAGGAGATATGTAAAGCATGCTATTTATTTTTTCTGATAGTTCCTTGCACACTAATGTGTCTGAGGTAGTTTCTATAATGTGATTAAACCAGATAGTTTAAAAGTAACAAATCTGAGCCACCAGGGCCAGACAGACTAACAAAATTCAGATGAAAAGTATGAAGCCAGCTTTACGGTCGCCTTATTTTGCCTTAGCAGCCAGTATGCCCTTGACTAGATAGAGTCTAACCACCTAGTACAAATTCCTATACTTGCTGCTCCAGTGGGTTTTGTTGAAGATATTGGTTTCTATTATATGAGTCAGCAGTGTTTATCAATTTTAATATCATGCCTCAGGAATATTGCCACTTACACTTTAATATGACTTGACTTGTCAATTCGAATCTTGGTTTTTTGCATTTTTAAACAAATAATGGTATATTTTATAGGGCTTCATGATAATCATAAAACTATGCCTGTTGGTTGTTAGATAAACAGTTTAGGAAGATATGGCTTTTTTGTTCTTGCAATGCACTGTTTCATTTGGCAGGTTTTATTTATTATATTTAAAAGTGCAACATTGAGAAAATAGTAAATGCAAGTTTAGAAGTTCTTATTTAAATCACAGTGGACATCTCAGTTGGAAAATGCTCTTTTAGGGTCCATCCTATAAAGATTTAGTTTGTGTTGCTGATAAGCTCTACAAAATTTCTTTTTGTAATCATGTTTTAAAATCACACCTTTCCTTGAGCCTATTCATGTGGAAATAATCACATTCTGTTGCAAACCAATAACTTAATTCATTGTGCCAGCACCTTCTAATACTCATCAGAAGAGCTCTGTTTCCCAGAATGTGCACAGCCTTTAAAAACACTACTCCTTGATACAGCCTTTGGTGTAGAATTTTCCAGGCAATGTACCTGCAGAACTGGGGGGATTTGTGACTCTGTTTTCAGCTTTGGATGGCCTTTAACAACTTATATGATTCTGCTTCGGTTTGAAGTTCCTTGAGTGAAGACAACAAACCTTCCTGCTCACTCCATGTAAATATCTTAAATTAGTCAAGTGAGTGGCATGTCAGAAGCATGAGCTGAGTTCATGTGTAAATTGCTTGGCAAGTGGTGTGATGTTATATGCTAACAGCATCTTCCTGTGGAGGAAAGAATGTGCATTTCATTGCATTGGCTTTTCAAAAATAGAGATAGGTTGCATTATCTCCATCTTAAAGACCACTTAGAACTTTAATGGCAAAGCTATTTTTAATTATTTGTATTAAAAGAGTATTATATATTTGATTAAAATAAACAATATCGCTAATTTTATATCATCTTTCATTCAAAAGTTGTACAAACGTTTCAAAAAGTCTTAAGACACCTTTGTGAAATATCATGTAAAGAGAAATTCTTTACATGCATCAACTGCTAGAAAAACAGTGTTGGTTTTAAACATTTGCTGTGCTTTGTTGTACAAACCTGGGAGCATGCTAATAGAAATAGTGTTGCTTGTGCATTGCAGGTACTCAATACTGTATTTTGGTTGGCACCAGGACTTTCATTTTGATTCTTCAGTCTGAAATATGACTGTTGCGACACCACACAGTTCCTCTTGGGTTTCCTTTGGCAAACTGTACTGTCACTAACAAGGAAATTGCAGAGCAAACCCAACTATTTCTTTTAGAGAGGCTTTTGGCTCACAGATGGGACAATGCAAACCAAAATCATGCAGACGGAACACTAAAGCCCCAAAGTGTGCTGATAATTGAGGGTACTGCTCAGTAGTATTTTTCAACATGTTTGTGCTTTTATTATGGGGAGTGGTGGGGGTGTGGTAAGGGTTTAGTTGGGGTTTTTTTTTTGTTGTTTG
Organism: Psilopsiagon aurifrons; assembly: GCA_025447955.1. Lineage (NCBI taxonomy): Eukaryota > Metazoa > Chordata > Aves > Psittaciformes > Psittacidae > Psilopsiagon > Psilopsiagon aurifrons. The sequence continues at coordinate 5,517 of JAOEHY010031924.1, read as the reverse complement.
CTTGCCCAACACTTTATAAGCCCCATTTCCTTTTTTTTTTCCATATATTCTTGTCTGTAGTCCTGACTATTTGTACATCTGCAAGTTACTTGGCACACTTTTTTCTTATTCCCCCCTGTCACCAAGATACTTGTACCTTTCCCAAAATATGCTCCGAGCACGCAGCTGATAAATCTTTATCAGCTGTAAAAGAACAGTTTGGGGAGGAGATTTACTGTGAACTGTTAACCAGCAAAGGTGAACCCAAAGCATATGTTTTTGGAAAATAGTGTCTCCAATACATGTTGCTACTGTATGGACTGATGGAGAATGCGTACACCTCAGTTGTTGGGTATTACAGTCTGCATGCTTGTGCTGGCAGAATAAGGGAAAACAGAAGGAGCTCCAAGAATTTAATTTATAGTGTATGCTACAGTTGTAACATTGTATCCTTCCTTTATGTGTTTAGTTTTTTCTAAACTGGAGTTTATGTGGAAAAAAACATAATCCCTACATATCACTTTCCTCTATTCCAGCCTTATGTTTTTAACACTCTCCAGTGGGAAGCTGTTTATCTCAGCTTTGTGCATTTTTGCATACAAGACTCATGTGGCTTCATTTATTTAATCTGGAATGCTTTTGAAAGAAACACCAATTGCAGCTGTGAATATTCAGAAACATAGCATGATTCTCTACAAAAGCAAGACATTTTCTTTACTGTATGATCTCTTGAGCTTTCATTATTTTTACCCTTTTATAAATAGAATAAGCATGTCAGTGCAATTTATAGAAATTTAGTATAATCCTTAAAAAAAACCCAAAGTGAGGAAAAGAACTAAGTGAGGAAGTAACTTCTTGTGGGTTTGCATGACTGTGTATATATATATGTGTGTGTGTGTGCACACTAATTTCTTAAATACTGAGCTTAAATGTATATATAATGCTCTTACATTTACAAAGGATAAATTCAGTGGAGGTTCCTGTCAATAAAGCCTTAGAATTGTGCAGGTTTTCTTCTGCAGACTTCTGCCCTTTGCCATTCCACAAGCTGTTTTGGGCTCAACTAAGAGTGTTTGGGGCAGATTAATACTATGTGGAAGTTAGACGGAAGAAGGGAGCTGCAATACCTCTAAGGGTTTCTGTAATTTCTATTTTCACTCCATTTACATGCAGGTTTATTGTTCTGAGAGTAGAACTGAGGCAGGTAATGAGATGATCCTCAGTTCTAAATGGGGTATGTGACAGAGGTGACAGGCTCAAGCTGTGGGAAAAGGAAATTTGTGATAACTTCTTACAGGTGGGTTTGGAACCTTTATTTGTTTGCTTTTCCACAGTGCTCAGCAACTTGATGATCTTAAGTTGTCTTGATATCAGTCAGCTCTTCCTCCTTTTTTTTTTTTTATTCATGATTTTCATTACAGTCCCATTGCATGAAACCATTTAAGTTATCTTTGTGATATTTGCCGTGAAGCTCAGTATTGCCCTCCTTAGATACACATTAATCATTGGTTCCATAAATTGGCCTGTTCCCTCTGGGCAGAGCTGTTACATCTGGACCCATGCTGAGCTGAACAGGCTCCTGTATTGATAGAGTTCTGTGCGGTCCCTGCCGCCGTGGCTATCTGCCTTTTCACAGATAACATCACAGTCTAATGTGATGTGTGTAAATAGCTCCCTGCACTGAAAACAATGTGCTACTGATCCAGCCTTCCAGCTTCCCTGATCCTAACTAGTGTGCTGCCTGTTTTCAGGCCTTGGCGCTGTAAAAGCATTGCCTGGCAGTAAGGAAAACATCTCTGTGCTATTGACTGGTTTGGTCACAAATCCAAAACATAGTACTGTAAAAGCTCTTATGGAGAAAATTAACTCTAACCCAGCCAAACCCAGTGCCAAAAGTTAAATAAGCTCTGTGACCTACGTCACTAGAACAGTAAGGGGATTTGCCCTTTAACAGCAATGGATGAACTTAGGATGGCCAAAATTTTAAGTAGTTCCTGGTAGAGTGGTCAGGAGGAATTGCAACAGCAGAAAGCATGTCTTTGAGCTCCCCTGCCAAGCAAGCATCTTCTGCCTTGGCTCTTGAGTAGATTGGTAGCTCCCCTGTATAGACAAAACACCTTGAATATGTGTTTGTCTGTCTGTCCTGATCTAGTGAGTCTTCAGAAGACTGTGTCTTAAGTGTGATGGCCTTGACATATGGTAATGTTTTGCCACATATTAAATCCAGTGTTTGTTTTTGTGATATTGCTTGTCCACTGTATTTCTTTGTGATTTATGTATGGAAGTTCATACTGCCCCTTTTTATGGTCTAAGCAAGTCTAAGTGGCTCCTGACCTTCTTCTCATGATTGACTGTGCATCTACCACAATGAGGGGTAAATGAACTGTGACTGTCAGTAGCAACGTGGAATATTTTTAGTAGTAATGCATAGCCCAGCTGATCGCTAATCAGACCCACAGCCTTTTATTCTGGTAGATGAGTGCAGAACCGCAGCTGTTAGCTGTAGCTATGAATTTTGATCAGGGTAAACACCAAGGGCTCATTTGTTATTGAGATAGGTAAGAGTATGGCAACAGGAGATGATGAGGAAAGCAGGGCTGTGCTGCATGCAGATAATGCTACGCTTCACAAATTTTCACACACAATAGAATGACGGTTTACAAGGCTGGTATATAGTGACTGGCACTATCTGGTAGCACTTGGAATGTGTAAGTACTGGGTAACATCTGTGTTAAAATTGGCGCTTCATCAAATGGAACTAGTATCTGAGGTCCAGTTATATGTTCTTAATTTTACTTGTCTGTAACATTTCCTTTGGTTTCTCTTCCATTCTCGGTGACATCATCTTTGGATGGTACAGATTCTGGTATTCTATCTAGGACGTTAACATGGTCTAGCAAAAGCAAGCCATCTCTCCATGCTTCCATCATGTTTATTTTACTGGTCTGTGTACCTGCTTATGGTAAATATACACTAAATGATGGCACATGAGGACAGGTGGAAAGCACAAGTGACAGTCATGATCCAGCTTACATTGCTAATTGGTAAGCTCCAAAATATTGCAGGGAAAAATATTTTGTACCTCTGTGACCTTCATTTTCTCATCCTCAGGCAGCATTCATTTTTATAGCCAAGGACTTCTTGCAATACCTAGTTTTCAGGAGTATTAAGGTAATTGGAAAAGATACTGGTTTGTTCTCCATTTGCACTGTGCAGTATTTCTAGGACCCCAGTGAGCCCATTACATACATTTTCACAAAAAAGTTAATCTCTGCTTCTAAAGCTTTACAAAGTCTGTTTAAAAGAACACAGTGACATTATAAAGTCAGGGGCTCAGAAGTTAAAACTGCAGCTGCCTGTGTAGTTTACAGCTGACTCCTTTTTTTGTGAGAGTTACGGCATGGCATTCCCAATTCTTCCTCCTTCCTGACAGTCCCCGTCTTATCTAGTACTCAAGATCTTGTACGGAGGACTAATGCAATTGACTGTAGATCATCTTCCTTGTTTGTCCTCATATTTAGAAGTTTGATGCCCCATATGCAGTTTTAATGCGATGCAGATAAGTTCATCAGAGTTTGTACACCGCTCAGCTTCTGCTGTGATTGGATAGTTTATAACTAAATGCGTATCATTTAACAATTCTGCCCGGGTTTTGTTGGGGTGCCATAAATACAACCCAGGCTAACACATAATTTCACAAAGATAAAGTCTGACTGTTCACTGAGCAGGTGCTGCACAGAGATGGAAGTTTCAGCGCCAACATTGCACAACCAGTATTTTTACTCTTGTGAAATATATCTGCGTATGCAAGTTATATCTCCTTGCTATTTATTTTTCAGTTTATATTTATATATATCAGTAGCTCATTTAGGTGCCAAGATACCAGATGCAGAGAGTTTACAAAGTCAAGTTCAGTAACTTACTGAAGGCCTGTCAGTGAAAGGGAGAATTTCTATTTTAAGGAGGCAGGGAGGCTGGAACTAGATGATCTTTAAGGTCCTTTCCAGCCCAAACCATTCCGTGATTCTATGATACGCACTGAACTAAAAGATCTAAAAGATTTCTCAAAGGTGGGCAGTCTTTGGCAGAGATTTTATGATTAGCTCTGATACAGAGTTTCTGTAGCATGTTTTTTTGAATCATGCAGTAAGTACTTTATGTAGTGATCAGTTTTATGTTGAAAGGGATTTATCCAGCATTGAAATGAATTCTGTTCACACTGTCAGTGAGTGAAGTACTGAGCAAAGAAAGAAAATGAGATGATTTTTATTGAAAGTAATTCTTTTCATATAAATGTGGAGGAATTGCGAACACATGCCAGAACTAATATGTAAAAGCCTGTTTTATAAAATGGCTTACTATTTATTAAAATAGTACTTTGCAAAACAATAAGCAATGAGTGTTGTTCTAGGAAATTCACTCTCATGGTTTATACATGACTAAAAATAGTCATTCTCGGGCACTGACCCACTGTTATTTTTTTTTCAGTGCCACAGTAGATATAGGAGACATAGCTATCAAAATATGATTACATTGTATTTTATGCAGCATTTCTTTTCAGATTTTATTTATAGCTTTTGATTGGTTTGGCGTTTTTTTTGAGAACACATCACCCTTGAACGTGAGATGGTTAACACAATAACTACATTAGTTTAAATTTCTCTAACTCAACAAGGCATCTGAGGCTGAACTGACATTATCTCCAGTGGCTGATTACATTTCCTGCTGGTGGATTACTGTCAGGAGTGAGGGAGGAAACTCTCAGAACAGATAGAATCTACCAATTGGTTCTGCTGTAATTAATGCAGAATTTACAGCAGAAAATCTAGATTGTCAGTGATGTGTTCAGTAACTTGTTCCAAGGCCTCTTTATCAATAATGCTTTTCTTTGGAAGGGGCATAGTTATTTTTGTCAGTAGTCCCTAAATTGTTGCAGAAATTATGAATCTGCTATAAAATCAATACAACTAATTGTAAATAGATTTCTAAATCTGAAGGAGCATGTAATAACATAGAGTAGTCCTTGAATGATCATGCCAGTTCTGGTGTCAGGGGTGGGAGCTTCCTACTGTTTTATGTGACATCTTCAAGTGTAAACACATTTCTTTTCCTTCCCCCAACTGATTTAGCCTGCTACCGTAGCAAGTAACATTTCCATTAACCTCCTACCGTTAAATCGCAGAGTAACTATAATCACAAAAACATCCACCATGCAAGCAAACTAACAGAGTAGCAACTGTGGTCATAGCTTATCTCCATCTTACAGGCATTTTTTTGTGGGTTCGCTGCATGTTGGTGCAGAAACAAATCCCTTTAAACTGAATCTAATGAAGGAGGACAAAAATTGATTGTTACAATACAGACTAAGGGTTTATAGATACTTCTGCATATGCTTGCTAGAAAGAAAAACATTGTTTATGTTGTTTTCCTTAGCAGCTAGGCAGTGTCCTATGTATTGATGCCTGTCATGGGTTCAGCAGTAGCAGTCATTTTTCTCCTTCTTAGTAGTTGGTGCAGCACTGTGTTTTTGACTTGTGG